>JAWNOW010000142.1:0-16445 GCA_035045625.1 Drosophila formosana | reverse complement strand
TCCCACGCATATCTGGGTCCTCCTCAATGTCTTTCAAGAGGGCATCTAAGTCCTCTTGGGTTATCATATTGTCACATGACAACGGGTCGAGGAGGTTGAAGACACTTGTGTCTACGAACTCCTCCTCCGTCACCTGAGATTCCGATGAATCTTCCTCTGTTAGCATCGTCAATGGTAGGTTGTCTATCAACCTCCACAAAATGTTAAAGTTGTTGATGTTATCAAAATTGTTGCATTCCATATTGTTGTTGTTGTTGTTGTTGCTGTGATGGTGCTGTGATGGTTTGATGTTTTTGTTGTTGTTGCTGCTGATACTGCTGATGCTGTTGATGCTGCTGATGCTGTTGATGCTGCTGATGCTGTTGATGCTGTTGATGCTGCTGATGCTGGTGTTGCTGGTCACTGAATGATATTTTCCTTCGAGGAGCCGGTTGATTTTATATCCTCCAACGATGAACAAAGGAGCATATTCTCGAGCATTTCTCGAGTGAGGTTCACAAAGGCCAACCGATTTTCAAGTGGTTCTGTAACGGGACACACAGTCCAGACATGTGCGTTCTTACAAGGAACACACATACACACACACACACACACATATCATAAACACATTCCACCCATCTTTAGTGCAATGAGTTGGATTGCAACAAAAATTGTAGACACAAATGTCCACAGTTAACTGTACCGAATTGTTGCAAACGTTGATAATTATACTTAATGCTTTCTCCCAAATATTTAATTACTTCTAATGGTGGTTGTAAGTTCCCAAAACTGTCAAAGTAATATGAAACAGAACCTCTCTTAAAATAAGCTACCCAATGCGTTCCTTTTGATGACGAGTCTGCTAAATTTATTATTCCACACTCACGATATAGTGGGATTTTTGGTAATTCATCTTTCATATAAACACCCCGAAAATGTTGAATATTTTTAAAGGCAAACCGCATGATATCAAAGTTAGATAATGCCCTTTTGGGTAGCTCGCTTAGTAGTTTTTTTGGTTGCGATTTTGTTTTCGATTATTTTTATTAAATGATATACCATACCCTTTTTTGTATGGTTGTAAATACAATCCCTCACCCAACGAAACAGTTTCCATTTTTTTATTATGTCTCTTGTTCTCCTCTAGTTGCTGTTTTGCTATCTTTGCATTGTTAATAGACTTTACTATTGCTGCGCTACCTGACGCTAAACTGCCCACAGCGCTAAGTGCTGTTAAAATTGGTACAAGTGGCAAGAAGCCACCTACCTTGGGCACATTTATAACCCGTGGAATTACAACATTTTTCCTACAACCCATTGAGTTAGATACTGCTTTTCGTGCAACTTTTATTGCATGAAATATGTCAAGCGGTTTATTTTTTTTCAATTCCTTGGTCGCCTTTTTGATTATTGAAGCAAGAGACGTTTTTACTACTTTCTTCGTCTTTTTCTGTTTTGATCCCATACCAAATTTTTTCTTTACCTTCATCATGTTCGTTACAAAGTACGCTGCTGCTCTCTCACCAAAACTGCTATTCGATGCTTTTACACGATCCCAGGCCCTATCAATTAAAACAGAGTCAGCTTTATGACGCTCACTCAAGTCCTTACTTTTTGAATATGCTATGTCGTGTTCCCTACAAGCTTCATCCAAAGCATTGATTCCACGATCACCGCGTGCTAAACGTTTCTCTAGCTTTGTACCTGGTCCACAGTAATTGTACCCAGGTAAATGCACTTCAACGGGTAGAGCGTTTATTATATTGTTTACAAGACCACCACCCTGTTTGACATTTGATTTACGAGTGTTTATATTATAAAAATGTTTCATCATTTTATAACGACCTCAATCCACCAACGTTCCTCATTGAATGAAGTACTTCTCTCATTAACATGCGTTTATTACCACAAAAGAAAAGCATCTTAGTGAGAAACATTGAGGGCGGTGGGCATGGGGAGGAGAATCAACAGCCTCGTCACAGTACCTTGCTACCCAACACAATTAGAGCTTTAATTGTTGGTCCATCAAATTGTGGGAAAACCAATGTGATGCTTAGCCTCATAGAGAGTCCAAATGGAGTAAAATTTGAAAATATTTATGTATTTTCAAAGAGTTTATATCAACCGAAATATGAGTATTTGGAAAAACTTATCAAACCAATACAAGGAATGGGATACTACACATTCTCCGCAAATGACACAGTTTTAACACCACAGGAAGCTAAAAATAATTCCATTATGATATTTGATGATGTGGCATGTGAAAAACAGGATAATATCCGAAACTATTTTTGTATGGGTCGTCATAAGAATATTGACTCTTTTTATCTTTGCCAAACGTATACACATATACCGAAACATTTAATACGTGATAATGCAAATTTTATTATAATGTTTAAACAAGACGATTTAAACATGCGACACATATATCGAGATCATGTAAATAGCGATATGGACTATGAAACATTTATGGAAATATCACGAAATTGTTGGGTGGATAAATTTGGATTTCTAGTAATCTCTAAGGATGACGATATGAAAACTGGTCGATATAGAAAAGGATTTGATCAATTCATTATACTTTAATTAAAATGGATATAAGTATAATGAGGTGACGGTGAAAAGACAGTCTACAGTCAGGCTTCAAAATGACTACATCTTTAACATTTACATTGAACGGGAACACATCAGTTATAACCGAACATTTTTTCCCACAAATTGAACTAACACGCAATTATGAGTGTGCTCTCATTGACTTTTATACATACAATTCTATACCAAACGTTGATAAAGGAAACAATTTATTTCACATTGGGGATAAAGTCATAGAAATACCAGTGGGCTCGTATGAACTCGATGACATCACAAAATATATTTTGAATGAGCTAAAAGTGTATGGTCTTCATGATACCCTAAAAATTCAAAGTAATAACAACACACTCCAAGTGCAAGTTTGCACTAGAAATGAAGCGGTATTTTTTGATCGTGAACGAACTATTGGACAGCTATTTGGATTTAATAAACGTATTTTAAGAGCACACAAGTCTGAAATTTACATCTCAGATAATCCAGTAAATATTTTAAAAATAAATACAATTAGGTTAGAATGTAACATTATTAGTGGCTCATATGTGGGTAATAGATCAAATCATGTGCTTCATGAATTTGGAATTAATGTCCCACCAGGTTATAAAATGAACATTACACCACGAAATCTGATTTATTTACCTGTCAACAGCAGAGAAATAAGCACACTCGAAGTACGGATAACTGATCAGAAGGGAGATTTAGTCAACTTGCGTGGTGAAACTGTATCAATTCGGCTACACTTGCGGCCTACAGAATGATTATTTATAATAAAAAGCCAACACAGCACCCCATACCCCCCATTAGTAAATGTAAAGCTGACGTGAAAGCATCATCATCATCATCATCATCATCATCATCATCATCATCATCATCATCATCATCATCATCATCATCATCAATATTTAAAAAAGCATCAAATCAACGATCTGCACTATCCTTAAAAAATAAATTAATTTTAAAATCATTAGGATTTAATATTCAATAAAGTTCCAAAAACAAACTTTCAAATGAATGAGATTTTTTTTGTGCAAGATAAGCCCCTCAATGATGAGAGTATCACTAAAAAAGAATATCACTCTTATTACCCATATCAACAAAACTTCAAGACAAACGATGAAGTTCGCATCACAATACAGAACCAAGATTTGTATGTGCTGCCGTGTGAAAGTTTTCTCCACTTTGAAGGAACACTTGAGAAAATTACTGATGCGAATACAGGGGCAAGCAGCACGTCTAATGTTAACGGTCTGCTCAAAAATAATTGTATGGCCTATTTTCTGGATGAAATAAGATACGAATTGAATGGGTGTGAGCTGGATAGGACACGGTTCACTGGAATAACATCGACTCTCAAGAACTTTCTCTCTGTGGGGCAACAGGAAGATCTACTTTATCGCAATGCTGGGTGGAACGGTGGTGATAACATCTCTTCTGGAGGACATTTCAGCTATTCTGTACCACTAAAAATGTTGATGGGATTTGGAGAAGACTACAAAAAAGTCATATTAAATTGTAAACATGAACTTATTCTCTTACTAGCTAAAAATACAGATGATATGTATGTTAAAACAGTTGGCGATCATACACATAAAATTAACATACATAGTATTAGTTGGAAAGTACCCCACATTGTCCCAAGCGATAGTGCCAAAATTAAAATGTTTAATGTAGTAAAAAGTGGTGCTAGCTTACCACTAGCATTCCGCAGTTGGGATTGTTACATTAATCCTACACTTGTGCAGGGGACACATCATGTATGGAATGTTAAATTGGCTGCAAATAGAGAACGTCCGCGGTATGCCATCATTGCATTTACATTGAATGGAAATCTAATTACAAACAATTTAAGAAATGCAAAAGTATATTTAAATTCTGAAGTCTATCCCTATGAGGATTTGAATATTAAATACAGTGAAAATCGGTTTGCTGTGTTGTATGATATGTATGCGAGATTTCAAGAGAGCTATTACAACCGAGAGACTCGTGCACTTCTATCACCAGCGGAATTCTTGTCTAAGGCTCCTATTGTTGTTGTAGATCTCTCATATCAGAATGAATCAGTCAAATCAGGACCAATTGACGTAAAAATTTCTACCGAACTAACTGCAGCAAGTGAGATGAATACCAAAGTATATTGCCTTCTCATTCATGATCGTATAGTTGAATACACTCCATTAACTGGATTAGTTCAACGTGTCGTCTAACTTCTTGGTAAATCATTTTCTCATTCAAATTTCGGAAATCAAGACAAATAGACGTCCACGGAACCCAAAATCAAAATACAAATTTAAAACATGTATTGCACCGATAACAAAAACAATACTACAACGAACATTACGATCAAACAACTTATAATCAGAATAAGTAATTTCATCAAAATGTTTAAAGAACGAATTTTCCCTGAACACTTGGAATACTTGGAGGAATCATTGGCATTTTTTAATAATAGACTAGCTGATACCATGCTGGTTTCCAATCTTCATGGGCGGCATTTCACATCTTGTTGTTGGGCTAAAGACGATGTGCATTCTGGAGTCGACACATGTGCTTGTCATTTCTTTTCTGTTCGTTCATTTAAAACTCAAAAAATAATGAAAATGTATGTAAATTTAGAGCATCGCTTCTAAATATTGTAGTTGAATATAAAATAAAAATAAAATTACAAGAAAACATAAACCAATTTTGTTATTTTATTGGGAATATGACAAATCATAAGAAATTGTACACACAAAAAATGTATACACTACTTGAGAAACAAAAAAATGTTTACAATAGAATAACTGATAGCACGCTGGTTTCCAATCTTCATGAGCCGCCGCTCCTATGGTTGTTGGGTTAAAGACAATATGTATACTAGAGTTGACACATCTGTTTGTCATTTATTTTCTGTGCATTCATACAAATCTCAAAAAATTATGAAAATAAATGTAACTTTAGAGCATTGCTGTTTAACATTGTAGTTGAAAATAAAATTACTCTAAATGTACACACAAAAATTGTATACACTACTTGAGAAATACAAAATATTTACAATAGAATAACTGATACCATGGTGGTTTCCAATCTTCATGAGCGGCATTTCACATCTTGTTGTTGGGCTAAATGCGATGTGTATTCTGGAGTCGACACATCTGCTTGTCATTTATTTTCTGTGCATTCATACAAATCTCAAAAATTATGAAAAATAAATGTAACTTTAGAGCATTGCTGTTTAGCATTGTACTTGAAAATAAAATTACTCTAAATATACACACAAAATTTGTATACACTACTTGAGAAAATAAAAATGATAATAAATATTTCAAGAAAAACCGTTATTTTACTGGGGATTGGGATTGGGATATGTAAACGAAAATTGTTCACACGATCGCAGGTGGTGTCAACTTATTCGAGGTCACCGTCCCCAGTTATTCGATGAGCTGCATGTTGCGTTCGAACGACTGCACGTGTCAAAGGCCCGCCCCCCGTTTTTCGGTGTGATGCCTGTTGCGTTCGAACGACTGCACGTGTCAAAGGCCCGCCCCTGCCTGTTGCGTTCAAATTGCGTTCGAATGCATACTGGTGGCGAAAATCACCAACCCTGTTGCCAGCTGCGCTCGCGCAACCCAGATCTGTCAACACATTCAATCGATTCCGGCTGTTGCAGCTGTCGAAGGTCACCGATCGCCGGTCGCCGGTCGCCGCACCAGTTTTCGGTGTCATATGTCCTCATACACTTGACTTATCCTAAAATCAAACAAGATCCAACACTCCAATCCCCACAACCTATCACACCACACTCACCCCCCAATAGTCTAATTTATTTGTTTATTTATTTACCTAACCCTTTGATCACCACGATCCCTAAACACCCACACTACTTTTTGACCCTCATCAAATCTCTTAATTACCAGTTGACATATTTTTTGACAGCTAAACCCATAAATTATCATCTTAATTACCCCATTAATGTCACTTGCGCTCATACTCAGGTTAACATACTACTACAGTGGAAGTAATTTTGTTGGCAACAATGGAATACAACAAATCAATCCACTCTGTTATTAACAGAAGACCAGTTGATGTAGTCCAGGCGCATTCAGACGAACCGCAAGACCATATCCCTAACAAAATTAGAAATGCTCAAAACGCGCAGGAGCAGAGAAAATGCTTCTCGGCAGAATAGAGTCTTTGAAGTTGGTGAAAAAGTATTGGTTAAATCCAACAGAAGGCTGGGGAACAAGCTGACGCCGCTGTGCGAGGAAAGAGCAGTGGAAGCGGACCTAGGGACCACGGTCCTAATTAAGGGGAGGGTGGTCCATAAAGACAACATAAAATGACCCCATTTCTTTCTTTCTTTTTAGCACTTACATTTTTTTTTAGCCACTAGGCACCTATATTTTTTATATTTTGGCCACTAGGCACGCTAGTATTAGTTAGTAATAGTTTATCAGCCACTAGGCATATTTGTGTTTAGCCACCTTGGCATAAGTCTTCCTTAGTCTTTTTTTTGGTGTTGGGTAACCTCTCTACAGACAAGAAATAGTTAAAAATAAAGACACACGTTTCACCCCACAGGGTTGAACTCGTACTTGTCTTCTCCTTGGCGCTGGCTTCGGCGCACCTATATTTTTTATATTTTGGCCACTAGGCACGCTAGTATTAGTTAGTAATAGTTTATCAGCCACTAGGCATATTTGTGTTTAGCCACCTTGGCATAAGTCTTCCTTAGTCTTTCTTTTGGTGTTGGGTAACCTCTCTACAGACAAGAAATAGTTAAAAATAAAGACACACGTTTCACCCCACGGGTTTGAACTCGTACTTGTCTTCTCCTTGGCGCTGGCTTCGGCGCACGTTGCCGACTACTCGCACGCCAAGTACATCCCCATAATAGATGGACAGGTCCTGGTATGGGAAGAATTTACTTATGTCAGACATTCCGCGAACTTATCGGAGTACCTACGAGTGGTAGAAGAGACAGTCAAGCTCATTGACGTTTTCCCACAATCCCATATGAAGAAGCTCCTGATCGTAGATACAGCGCATCTGCAGAACTTGTTGGAGGCATTAGGTACGCACCATAGGGTCGCGAAAAGCATAGACTTCCTAGGGTCCATGCTAAAGGTTGTGGCAGGTACACCCGATGCTAGCGATTTAGAAAAAACTAGATTTACAGAAATGCAGCTAATAAATTCTAACAATAGACAGATCGAAATAAATACCAGAGTTCAGGAACAAATAAATAAATTAACCTCCACAGTCAACCAAATTCTAAAGGTAACCAAAGATTCACAAATCGACAGAAGCCATCTTTATGAGACTTTGTTGGCAAGAAAACGAATGTTGTCGATGGAGTTACAGAATTTAATGTTGGCTATTTCCCTTGCTAAAGCTAACATTGTTAGCCCGAACATATTAGATCATGCAGACTTAAAATCAATTTGGTTCGAGGAACCCACCAACACACCCATAAGTGACCTCATGTCTGTCTCGTCCGTAAAAGTCCTTCAGTCCACTAACTCATTGCATTTTATAATTAAATTTCCCAAAGTCAAATTTTCATGTAAAAAAGTAACTATCTACCACGTCATCCATAAAAACTTCATTCTGAGAATACCAGACAACGTCATAGCCGATTGTGATGGAGAAACCCATAGCCTTCAGAGCTGCACCGTCTCATCTGGAGCCACATTTTGCCGCCTGGTGCTCGAAACCTCATGCGCTAAAGAAATACACGCAGGAGGCAAGGCGCATTGCGAAATTCAGCCTAGCAACCTGGAGGCGATCACCGAAGTGGACGAGGGAATCGTGATAATCAATGATAAGCCAGCAATGGTTCAGGTCGACAACGGTACTGAGACCAGAGTGCAGGGCACACACCTCATCACTTTCAACGACAGAGCCAAGATCAACGGATCATTAATCACAACAACGCCCAGAATAGATTCCCCGGAATCGCCAACTCTCCCATATTGAACATCACCGCCAGCCAAGATGTTCTAAGCCTCCCGTACCTTTATCGACTGAGTGAACGTAATCTGGAAGAGATCCAAGGGTTTAAGGACGCTGCCGGAACGCATCGCATTTATACTACGGCATTCTTCGGGGCGGCCGTATGTTGCGCACTCATCTGTGTTGGCCTCACCTATCGACGCGTCATCAATGCGAAGAAATCTGCGAAGCGGCTGAGAGACGCCGTTGCGGAGATAGGGGGAGTAGTTAAGTAAAGTAAACGGTCTAAGTTCGCTGACCGAGTACGACACCGGCCAAATAGCTGAATAAGCATTTGACCGGATGTCGTTGCATAGCTGGCAACCACAGCATATTTGCGTGGCCGCTATGAAGCGATCTCGTAACCATAAGTTGCGGGATTGCTTTGCTTGTCTTTATATTTGTCTTTTGTATCCAGTTCATTTTCTATATTGCACAGAGGCACATCGGCCCTTGCAATCAATAAAAATAAGAAAAGCAAACTCCGTCTCTTATTTAACAACCCTAGTTAATATCAGGCGTAATCTTACTGTTCAATCTATTGATTGACGAAAAACAAAATAATTTATATAAATTTGACTTTTTAAAACACAGTGCTCTATTAACGGGCTTAAGTATGTCAATGTGCTCAGAAACCGGTAGTTCAATTGACAACTCTAAATTTGAATGATAAGAATCTTCTGGAACTACAAGGGGTCAATTCTACATACAGAGGCATAAGCAGGATTTTAAACAAATATTAAGTCAAGAAGACGGTTATTGCAGTTAAAAATATGCTTAATTTGTGATAGAGAAAGATCAAGAAGGCTATATAGAATTTCATGCGGAAAAGAAGGAACTTGAGTATTATTGTCAGCAGACCAAGATATATTTGGTGAACTAAAATCACTAAGTGCAAACAAAGATTCGCTAGCTAGTAGCTTAGAGGATATAGACTTTAAAAAAGATAAGTGTTGAAAATAAACAGAAATATCAGATTGAGTTGGGATGTACGAACAAGTGATATAGGCTGAAGTTTGACCAAACGTTGTCCTAATGGCGACAAGTTCAATGCCGGACTCCGAGCAGATTAATTCCGATTTAGGGTCAGAATCAACAGCAATAAAAACATCACCACCAATTCTAGACAAACGGTCACATCTGTAAGATGTAAATTTATTGCTAAAGAGAGATAAGTTAGAAATTTCTGGCTTTAACCAAGTTTCAGTAAACACTAAAATGCTTTGATCAAAGCTGAAACTATCTAGATAGACTTTAGATAGTTTTGATTTAATTCCCCTTACGTTTTGATATGCTACACGAATAGGGGAGGTAAGCTAAAGATTAATATTTTGTTAGTTTTATTAACAGTACGAGCTTGAGCTAAGGTGATATTAGGTTGAAAATTTACTGGGATGATGTTACGTTTCTGTGGCCTAAACTCATGTACCACCATATGGGGTGGTACTCGGATCACACAATAACGGAAATGAGTCGGGAGGAAAAGTTAATTTAAATGAAGCAATTTCCCGAGGAGTTGAGAAATTGAATTTTTGTATGGCTACCGACGCCGTGGATTTTGTGGCGATATAAGCTGAGATGGACTCGCACGAAGTATCGGCAGATAATCGAGAAATGAATATCTGGTTTTTTCGGAGCCACAACAGAAAATAGGGGGGTGTTAGTATTAACAATTATATTGGGAGCAGTAGGTGGTGAGGCAATAATCGGAAGCAATAGAGGATCCGTCCGAGGCCTCAATACACACATTTGGAACCGGAGGTATTAAAGAAATTTTGGCTCGTTCCGCGGATGAACGATTACCTCCACTAAATAAAGTAGTTTTTTTAGACTGAATGAAAGGGGATGGCTCTACAGGAATGCAAGGAGAAGAAGGCAGCGGTGAAAATACTAGAAGTGAAGGCCCATCAGGTTTAGGAGCAGATTGCGGGTCCGAGCTGAGCTTTGTAGGCGCCTTTGACCAAGCTATACTAGTAACAAATTCACTTGAAAGAGACTTGAGTTATGCATACGTGAAAAATCCAATTGCTGTTCAATGCATACCGGACATGACCACTTAATTCCACCGCTGCCCTTTTTCGCATCAGCGTTGATTTTATCACGATCGCGCACGGTAATGCCTGCACATTTTATATGCATCAAACTATCACACAGCCAACAAGAAAGAATCTTAGGCTGGTCTACATCACGAGACGGCCCATAAGAGCAATTTAATTTGCTGCACTGCTTAATTATATAGTATAACAGAAAATGAAAATAGAAACGATTCAGTTAAATTAAAATTAAAATGTTTGCAAAGATTTATGTTATGGATCCCGATTGGATGCTCTAAGTGAAAAGTCACTACCAGTCGGTTGCACAATCAAGCTTGAAATGCCCACAGGGTCGCAAAAAAACGGACAAGCAGTGTAAGACACCCAACAACAACTTGCCTATTAGGCACAGCAAAAGAGAGCAAATATATATTCACCACACAAAACAATTTATATTAAGAACAATAGATTAAAATTTAACACAAATCATGCACCAAAATGTTAATATAGATATATAACCAAAAGTCACAAATAAGTATGCTTTTAAAACACATATAAACACAGAATTAGGCGGAACTGATGCTTACGAATTACTCTTACGTGTTTTGCCTTCCTTATTACAAAAAAATATATTTTCAAAGTACTTGAAAATAGTAAGTACTGTGCCCACTCCACAAACTCAGACCGAAATCAACAAAAGTAATTCTGTCGACGGAGCGAGTTGTGTTAAGTGTGTAGGCCTTTAAAATACCCTCTAACAAGTTTTAAAGAGCAAGAAAATATTTTTGAAATTTTAGGAAAACTTGACATATTTGCTAAATAAATAAATTAAATGTCAAAAATTTTACAAGCGGGATTCACACTCAGGCACCGACGCACATTTCGACATTCAAAAACGTTCTAATAAAAATAAAGTTCCCATTACATATTGCATGGGTTTTGCAAGCAACTGCAAGATTTGCAACAATCTTTGAGGGAAAATTTTAATTGTAAATTTTATAAAGGCGACTCCAACTATTATATCCATTATAAAAAACATAAGTTTAAAAATAAAAAAAAAAATTGTTTAAAGCGCGACTCGAACTCTTGTTGCCTTAGCTGCTTAGCTGCAAGCGTTCTCATAGATGTTGGCGTAAAGAAATTCCTATTAAAATCACATATCACGCGATTTCAGTTTAATTTTCAGAAAACGTCCGCGCTGGTCTATTTTATAAGCTATACGGCAATACATTTAAAGTATGTTTTATGAGGGCTGTAATGACCGTGGCTAGATTAGACTGCTCGACCGGAGTCAAGAGCACCCAGATGCTAAATGGTCCATTGCGATGTTTAATTGGGAGGAATTGCTAGGATAGCTAAGGAAAGTTCTAGTTCTTTGATTCGTATGGTACTGTCCAGTCCTGTTAGGCTGCAATAGCCCTTGGAAAATTCCAGAAATAGTGTCAAGTTCTCTAGGCGAATATTTGCAACCCAGTTCTTCGAAGAAGGACTTGCTCTGAAGTTGAGTTCTCTTTCTAAGAAGTGTTGGACACTCTCGATTTCTTCCTCATTTCAGCAGGTGCGACAGAAGTCCTGTTGGGATTCCCCGTACCGGTTAAAGCTCCTATCAGTATCCTTCTTTTTTTTTTTGTGAAGTGTCAGAGCTCGAATGTTCGAATTAAGTTATTATCAGCTACATTTAATTCTACTAAGCGTATAATAGAATGAGGCACTGGGCATGCAGCCTGACTGCACTCCTTGCTATTACGTACGTGAGAAACACTCGAATGGGTTGCAGATCTAACGTCATATCAAGCACTAGTTGGGGGGTAGATCCTGTTTCACCCAGGCATACTCTGAACCTTACATAGATTGTTTAGATAGGAGTTGGTGGGTCCCGCCTCCCAAAAAACAAGCGCCCTAGAAGTTAGTAGAACCAATGTATAATGTACGGTTGTTGGGAATGAATACCACTCTCACTTCTCTCCACATTTTTGGAATGTATCCCGTAAGGAGACATCCCCTAGTAGGCTCCTCAGGCTCGCCACTGATATGAGAGGTGGTATTCCCACTCTCGTCTTAAGCTTCTAAGCAGACTGGAAAGAGTGCTTTCATGACGAGTTGCAGAGATTCTTGACTGTCTTTAGTGAATGTGCTGGATCTTTCGCCAGCAAACCTTTCAAGTCTGGATGATTCAGTGATCTGGGTTAACTCCTCGCAGAATTTAGTCCACGAATCTCTTTTTGCCCTTCTAATTTCCATTATGAAGATCTTGAAACTGAGATGGTAGGGATTCCAGTTTACCGGCAGTCTCTATTATTAGCTTTATTGTAAAGTCTTTTCGTTTCCTTCCGTATCTGGCCGAATTCCGGAGTCCACCACTTGTTTCGGTTGAACTTAGGACGACGACTGATTGAACAGGATTTGATAAAGGCATTGCATAGAGTCTCTGTAATAGTTTGGGTCGATTTAAGATAAGTAAGCATCACGAATTCAAGCAGCGACTCCCCTCTCTCGTGGGTATCATTCCTCATCCAACATGTATTGTGGGCATTGGCATCACACCAAGGATTAGATCCATGCCCATTCTTTTCTTCATAAGGGAGATATGCCAAAGCCAGGTATAGTTTGGATCCGTTCCTTCGCTCGCAAAACGCCACCTTCAAGCTCTTCTTGCTGCAACGGGAAGAGAACCTTAAGTCCGGTTTCTACCACAAAACAGGTTCTAGACTTATCCACAGGTGTCGTAGCAAGCAGATGGTATCCGCGGGCACCCGAACCGCAAATCCTCCCAGTTACGATCCAGGGTTCTTGGATGAGAGCCACATCCACCCTCTCCTTGTGCATCCACCGTAGTTGGGCTATGGAAGAAACCCTTGAGTGATGCAAATAATTCTGCACTACCCGAGTTCTCTCCGGTCGAACTAACATCTCCTCGCCCAGCACCCCAGGAATGATTGCCTGAACGCAACCCAGGAGCTGTGCTTTTGTAAGCTGTTTGTTCGGGGTCCTTCCCCCCCTTTGAAGATGACTTGGGTGTCTGAGATTCGACCAACTTCGACGTGGAAGGTTTCACTTCCTCCGTCAGGTTGGCTCCGGCTATCATTTGAACACCCTGGTTAACTTGTGTGTTTCCGGGCAGGCCAGAGAACCTCACGTTGTTCTCTTTTTATGAGCAGTTTTCTCTCGTGTGCTCGTTGAACGACTCTGGGTTGCGGCCTTCCCGTCCCTTTAGGAACTTTAGAAAGCTCTTGTACCCTGAGCGTTGTTTGCCCTTGAGGTTAGCGCCTTCCATGTTGGGTGGTCCCTGGACCACTGTCACTTCGTCTTCATACGTGCTCGATGATGCATCCTACGGCATCCTCACTAACGCTAGCGCTAGTTCGGTGTCCGTCATCGAGAGCCTGTAAACCCAAACTCCGACTCCGCGGCAGTTGGTTCCAGGTCAACACACTCTTGTCAATGGAGCTTGTCCGCTTCACCGTCTTGACCACTAGCGACATGCAGAGAGGATTGCTCCTCCCCGTGCCCTCCGGTGGTAGCGGTCATGGCTATATTTAAAAAAAAAACTTTATTTTTGAAAGAAAGCACAGAAGGACAGTTGACACAATCATCAAAAACAGTCGTTGGAAGCGTTGATGAACCACGCTTCATATTAACAAAGTTATAGAATTTCCTCGGATCACTGCGAAACCGCCGTCCACAATTTACGAGGAAGTCATTGTAACACTGCGTATTAAGAACAATAAAATTTGATCGTGCAATCGAATAACAAGAGAAGTTAAAGGAAGTGTTAGATTTCTTAAACTTCTTGTAATTCCTCGACATTTTTTTTTTAAGGTATGTGTCAATTCCCGTGTAAACCAAACAGGCTTATTAGACCTATTTGGTTTACGTAACGGGACGCATATGTCGAATGAAGAGTTTAATTAAGTATAAAACAGTTCAGTTGCACTATCAATGTCCCTACACTCGCAAAGAGGAGACCAGTCAGTGTTCGACAGGATCCGAGAGAGTTCATTGAAATCTGTGTTACGAAAATGACGCACGTGTTGCAATCTCGTAGTAGAGTATGCTACACGGGTCTCTAGGTTCATCAACACTTCTAAAGTAGGATGATAAGGATCTTCAGGAAGGGATAAAGGTTCAGATCGGGAGACATATGTAAGGGAAGGATCCAAAACAAAAACCAGGTCAAGCATTCTATATAAAGAATTTGGAATAGCATTGATTTGACTTAATGATAATCCAAACAAAATATCTATAAAATCATGATGGGACGCAGAATTTAAAGCGTTGGAGTCAGAATTTGATAGCCAAGTCATTCCTGTAATATTAAAATCACCAAGAACAACAAGACTATCGCGATCAGATAGCAAAGTAGACACAGAAAGTATAGCCGAAAAATGGGAAGAATAGACAGAAGAATCAGAAGATGGAGGAACATATGAACAAGTTATAAAAATACAAGCACCATGAACGGACAATTTTACAGCTACGAATTCTAAATCGACAGCGCAATCAATTGTAACTACTTCAGAGGTGAAAGCATCGTCGATTGCGATTAAAACCCCACCTCCACGACGAGGAGGAGTGCGATCTCGTCTATAAATATTGTATTTACTTGAAAGGATTTCGAAGTTTAAAATGTCTGGCCTAAGCCAAGTATCTGAAAAAGCTACGACATTGTATAGAAAGGACTGACTACTAAGATAGAGATTGCTAAGTTTGCTACACAGACCTCTTACGTTCTGGTAGCCAAGTGAGAAGGATGTTAGTTTTTTGTAGTTACAGAGCTTTTACTCGCAACAGTAGGAAGTTCAACAGGAGAACGAATTTTCTTTTTTGCAGTATATTCCTTTACAATAACATGATCTGGCCAGAACTTTTTACAACAAATGTTGCTAAATTGATCGGCAGGAACAGTAAATTTAAAATACGATATTTCCCGGGAATAATTAAATTGAAATTTGTCCACTGGAACATTGGCTTTAGATTTGGCCTGATTAAAAGGTATGACTTCATCAAAAGTTTGATCAGGGGCAAGCCTGGAAACAAAAATGTGTTTCTTTGGTGGAACGCCAATAAGTCATTTGAGATTAACCACAGCCGCATCTACGGATGCAACTACAGCCTTGGATGGCTGACCAACAGAAACTGCTGGGGTGGTTAAGTCTTCAGTGCATACAACAACTGAAACATTACCATCGCCGGTGTTAGTAGGAACAATATCCATGGGTAGAAGAGAGAATCCTGGAGCTGGTCAAGGAAAACAAATATTTACTTACCAGAAGAGAAGATGACAACATAGATTTTGATTTTAAGACAAAATTTATAAATTTTAAAATTCAAATTGTTTGTTTAATAAAATGTATATGAAGTATAAATCAAAAAAAAAAATTGAGAGGCGTGGTGGAGAGCACGCACGCCAGGGATGCGCGCCTAGCCGGAAAATGGCTGTGTGGCCTGAACATTCTCCCCCCCTTTGCCTGAAAGGGCAAGGAGCTAGTGGGAGGGGGGAGCGTTAGTGCTTACAAAGCACATGAACCGGAGAGAGTCCACCCAAAAATGGTTCGTTGTGCCACTGATAGCCCCCGCTGGTTGGTTATGATCCCCTCTTTAATAATGTGGGCGTAGGCGTCGGCTCCAAGCGCCAGCGAGATGGTCGGTCGAACGACCCATCGGCTAAGTCGATGTCCGCATAATGTTCGCGTACGCTCGAGTCAACCGCCCGGATTGGCGTTGAGAGCCTCAGCTCATCTTTGATTTGGAGCAGGACCTCAAACCATGGTCCTGTTCCGGAGAACGGACCCACGCTCACACAGCCTACCCTTCCTTCACCCACCGTGATAGACGGCACTTGCATGGCGGCTGCAAATGAGCCGTCAATGGCAC
>JAWNOW010000140.1:0-157539 GCA_035045625.1 Drosophila formosana | reverse complement strand
TCGATTTTCGGACCTCTTTCCTTGTCAACTGATTTTCTTTCATTTATTCTTAATTTTTCTATCCTCCTTTGATTTCCTTTCCTTTTCTTTTTTTCTTTTCTTTTTCTGTTTCATTTTCATTCCTTTCCTTCTCTTTCCTTTCCTCTCTTTTATATATTTACTACTATTTTTCTCTATTCTTTTCTTTGCACTTCATTCCATTTCCTTTCCTTTCTTTTGTCTTCCCTTTTATATCCTCTTTTGCCTTGTTATCTCCTTTTCTTTCATGTTCTTTCATTTATTCTTCCCTTTTCTATCCTCTTTTCATTTCCTTTCCTTTCTTTTATATAATTCATATTTCATATGTATGAATATTGATAGTCAGAATAACACTACTAACGATTGGAATGCAATCAATTTTTTTTGTAATCGCGCATTCGTTTTAAATTTATTCCATTATAAGACGCAACGCATCTAGAACTGAACTTTACTTTTCCAGTCAGATTTAAGAAAACCATATTTGTCTTAGGTGCTTTATTTTTTATTGATTAATCATATTTGTGGCTGATTAACTTACTTGATCATTATATTAACAGAATTTTTAGTCCAGTGTAAATTATTTTTTATTGTCTTAAACAGTGCCTTTATATTAAATTCGACCGGTTGTTATCATCCTGGAATGGAGTAATAACATTTCAGAATTACTGACATTAGTTACAATTGCAGAGTAGATAGTTTAAAAGAAAACCTCATAGTATTCGTTCAATGCTCGCAAAAAGAGGAAATGGGGCCGAGCTAACAAAGTGTTAAAATTCAATGTCATCCAAAAAGCAGAAAATGAATTAATGCACCCTTTCTTGAAGCCACCATATCAAACATACACGCGATTTACCTGCCACAACAAGAAGATGAAGGGGACGAGGGAGAGGAGACCAGCAAAAGAAAAAAGGAAAACATGCGGCATTGCGGTGTTTCCAAAAAAGAGCAGGCCAAATGTGCAGTCATCACAAAAAGTTACACTACAAAAGGAAAGAAACTGAACGTCCTTCAAAGTGTTCTGCGTGTAGGTGTGAGTGAAGTCGAGTAAAGTCGGGACTGGTTGGGTCGTGTTGGTTTGCATTGGTTGCACTGGTTTGAAGAATGGAGTGAGTTGTGTTGGTTAGCTGTGGTGGCTGCTTTTGAATCGGCGAGCCGGCCAGGAGCTTTGACGCCACCTGTTGCTCATGGACAGGACAGGACAAGGATAGAAACTCGGGATTGGGATTGCCGCTGCATTTGCACACAAAAAAAATAAGCTTTCAAACGATATCAACAGCTGCAACAAGTCCAAGCAAAAAGGCTTGTTCTCTAGCTGTAGTGGCAGGGCTGTATACAGTCTGCACCCCATGAGCAACTCGTGTCCCGAACTCAGCTATCACTCGGCACCTATGACTATCCAACCTTCCACCATCCACATGGACTACAACTGAACACGTTGTGGAGACCCGTATATCAGGCGCACAGCTTGCAGCAGACAGTAACCAAACTAGCTGCAAGTCGTCATGGAGAGTATAAGAATGTTAATAGAGCGCTGAACCGTCAACTCATTGCAATTTAGCTGGCAATACATATGCATAAAGATAGCAAGCTCATGCGGACAACAATGCATTTCAATGTACGCATAATATGCTCAAATATGCATTCCATTTCGCTTTCTCCGTTCTCTGTTCGACATTCACATTTGGATGGAGGGATATGCGAGTGCTCTTATGTGTGTTGTTTACATACCCGATTTACAGTTATGTTGCCCACAAATCGGCATCAAATGCGCTTAGCAAGCATCTGAGCACCATTTGGGCAGCTGGATCTGCATGCAGCATCTGCGCAAATCTCCAGTTGGTCATGAATTATTCAACAGTTACCACGCATTACGCATACGCATTCCAACACTCCCACTTCCACTTCCACATCAACATATACATCCACATTTAAGCCCACACTCTAATACAGTCGCGTTTACGAGTGTGCGTGTGAGTATGTGTGTGAGTGTGTGTGTGTGAAACTATGGCATTCAATTCACAACTTTCAGGAGAATGTTACTTGGAAATTGAGTACTCTCTGCAATCGTCCTTGCTACACTCGTAGTTACCACGCTCACCACATGCGTTGGCTGTTGGTGTTGCCGTTGCCAAATCCTTTTTATGTCCACATTATGTAGTTCGCACGCATTTGCTATCTATCGCCGTACTGCGGCGGGGGCGGGGCCAAGGAAGGTCACATTTGGCACACAGGCGCCATTCAATTCCATTTGCCATTCGGCATGCGAAGGGGAAAGGGGAGGAGCGAAACTTCGCCATTCCGTGGGCCATATAACCCAAGTTCAATTACCTGTTACAGCCGTTAGATGAATTTCTACGGCCAGAACATGCTCCGACTAGTTGAGCGCAGACACCCCCCCCCCCCTGGCCAACAACAACATCAACTCTACCACGCCCTCTGCTCATGCCCCATGCCAAACACACGCACACTCTATAGATGCCCCATATATGCATTACCATACGCGGGGCGCGAGTGTAGCAAGTGCTTTTGTGTTATTGCCACATTTCTCTGTGTGTGTGTTTTTGTGTATGTGGGGAGGATGTGATGTTTTTTTGAGAATATTTGAAATGTTTTTGTTCGCGCCAAAGTAGAAGAAGAAGACGGAGAAGATGAAGAAGAATAACGACACACTTTGGCACGCATTTGTGATAAACATAAATGAGCTTAGAAATGAACCCCGGAGGATTAGGCCGCACACACGCAAGCATAGTGCAAAAAAAGAGAAAACAGCGACAGAGGGAACGGGGCAATTCGAGCCAATACTACAGTTGGTATCAAGTATCAGGCCAAACACAACATTATACAAATGATATGACATTAGATAAGCCTAAGTGCAAATTGGCTTACAAACCAGGATTTGTCTGCTCGATTTTTTTGGCGCCCTTTGTTCAGCTGCTCGCTCTTGAAGGTGCTGTGCTGTGGCTGCAAGAGAAGCAAGAGAAAGGACATCAACATCGACTTTGACTTCAACCTCGAGTATCTGCATCTGCTTTTACATGAAGCATGCTTATCTCACACAACGCCATTCACTTGCTGCACGCACATGTGACAAGTGGGAACACAATGCGCTGCGCTTGCTTAAGAACACTTCATAAAGCAACTTAAACCAGAAAGGAAGCTAGCACTCTTTATTCACCATATTAATAATATAGTAAAAAGTTTTTGAAAATATGCTAAATATAGCAAAAGCACTAAATTCCACCAAAATATATAATGAATACGTTGGCAAGAGACAACTACCCAACTACAAGAAGACACTTTTAACTTTGAAACCTCCGAATATTTACGTAATAAGATGCTTGTCCTTTCTTCATTTGTTGTAGGAAGCATATGGTAATTATTGATACAGGTAATCAATCGATGTATAAGAAAAACAACATATTCAATACAGCAACAAAATTACATGCCAAATACAAAAATATAAAGAGTATATATAATCATGAGCCAACTACACAACTATACAAAGTAATCTACATTCAACTAAGCTCCCAAGAAAATTGAAGCAGCTTATCAATAATATATTAAACATTAATGTAATTAGTGTAGTAAATATATACAATACAGAAAGAATAGACAACTAGTTAACATAGTCAAAAAAAAAGGTTTAAAAAAAATTCATCTTATACAGAAAATTACAAAATACCGAACTTAATTTATATAAAGTATCTACATATTATATTTGGAAGACAAGGCATGTACATATTTAAAGACACATCAGCGTTATTTCAGGTCCCATATCCCATGTACCAGTTCTTATTTCCTCCTTCTAGTTGAATTTTCCACTTTCTATGTGAATGAGTCTGTGTCTGTGTTTGTTAAGCCATTCGATGAGCCGAGTAACACTCAAGAATCCAGCGAATCCACAACATTGAGTCGGTATTACTATTACATTGATATAATCTACGCCTCTATCAGTGCCATGCAGTAACAAGAACATCAGCCACGAGAACATCAGCCTGTTGAGCATTTCAAAGAGAGTGTAAGAGAGCCTGTAGTTTATTGGCTACATTGATTTTTATCACGTATTAAGAAACATTGGGAATCCGCCGTGTAATGCGTATGGAGAATACGCACCCAGAGATGCTTTCATTTCTTCCGTCTACTCAAGCTCCAACTCCAAGTTGACTCTATAATTTATCGGGGGTCTGTCAGAATCTGTTTCCGTTTCTGTTGCTCATTCCCCTCCTCCCTCGTTTGGAAGTGCCCCACATTTGTTTGATCGTAATTTGCATGTAGTTGTTGCTGTGATGGTGTTACAGATGTTGTTTTGTAGCTGCTGCTGCCGCCGACGACAGCCACCTGTTTGGGGGCTTCAAGTTGAGTCCTTATTGTGCTGGGCAGAGCGATGTTCGTTGGCGTCCTTTTGCAATCACGCCATCTTTTTGGCGCCCCACAGACAGACCGCTAGTCAATGCATGTGGCCAAAAAGTAGTAAAGAATCGCCGTAGCCGTGGCCGTAATCGTAACGAGTATGCGACCCGTAAACCACCATCGGCCATACGGCATCCAACCTTCACCATTCACCATCTGCCATTTGCCACTCGAAATCCGCAATCCGTGATCAAAAAGGAAAAATTTGTTTGCAATAAGCGGCAAAAAGCAAAGTAAAAGCAAAACACACACACATACACAGCGTCAGTAGGTACACACACGCGCAAGGACATGCGAAAAAATTGCCAAAAAATTCGTCCTTGCTTCGTTGCAGTTTCTTTTTAGCCAGCGCTGTTTGTGAATGTCGTGCGAGTTGCGAGTCACGGCTTTCTAAAACGAAAGCAAAAAGATGCAGCCGCCACACACACACAAACATGGCACATGGCACGTCGATGGGAACTGCAAGGAGAAAGTTGCCGCCCCAAGACTGGAGAATGGGCAAAAAGGGACTGAGAGACGACTGACGACCGGCGACGAGGAAGAACTGGGGAGGAGACTGAGACTGAGGTCATCGGCATGAATGATTGTCATCTGTGTGAGTGGGAGTGTAAATGTGTATGTATGAATATGCCGCTGTTTTTTTCGCCTCTTCCGCTGCTTCATCTTTTGTTGCATACTTTTTGGCGACCTGTGAAATGGCAGATGGGGGCCGAACATCACCTTTAACTTCCTTTTATTGCACCAGCTCGGTGGCGGCACGAGTCCATTTTCTGTGCCACATTCCTGCTGCTGTTATTGCTTCAGCCAGTTGTTGCTCCAGATTCAGCTTGTTGTTCCTGTTGCCTTTACTGTTTCTGTTGTTATATTTGCTGCCGTCATTTGCCATGTTTTGTTTATGGAGAGATACGAGTGCGAGTTCGTAAAGAGTATTTGCAAGTGCCACGTGGACACTTGCTGACTTTTTAGGCTTATGCGTTTACCATAACATATTGTTTGGTTTTCTTATTTTTGTTGCTCATGTTGCTCCATTCAACTCGTTCTGCCCGAGTGGGTTGAGTGCGATTTGGGGCAGGGCTGGAATTAAATTACCCGCTTCACTTGGTATGCTTGTTGTTGTTGTCGTTCTTGTCGCTCGTTGTTGCTTTTGAGTTTCGCTTGGACTCAAGTGGACAATAGCACATTGTGGAAGATTTCGTGGCCGAGTGATTGCCGTGGCATGCTCTGGCAATTGCTTTGCTCTGCTTTGCTTTGCATATTGCCAGCTGTTTGCTGCATGGATAGCTGGTCATAAAGAGACCAAGTCGCGTTGCGCATACGCCCCGTTGGCCAGCATCGACCTCGACGTTGACATCAACATCAACAACCAGCAATTTGAGTTCATCGCCGAGTGCACTGATTTGTTGCAGTTGCGGTCCCCCCTTAACGTTAACCGCTGGTGGCCGCCTAAATGGCCAGCTGAGAAAAAGTTAAGCGTTGCTCACAAGAGTCCTGTGAAGAGCACTTGAAGCGTGTCGCAATCCACGAGAAACAAGAGGAAAACGAGAGCAAAGAAGTGGAACTCAGACTCTGCTTATTCTAGAAATCAGAACTGTGACGAGTTTGTTTGGTTTTGATCCAGTTGCCGGATGCCGGTTGCATTTGCAAACATTGTCGCATTCTGCTGATATCGTTGATATTAAATTACATTAAGGTCGTCCTTATTATTTATTGACTTAATTGATTTTAAATATGCAAAAAGCTGTGCTGCATTTCAATATTTGCCTTTGGCTCTGATTCGGATTCTGATTCCAATTCAAATTCCAATTCCACCGGCTGATGTCCTCGGGGTGGTCTTCTGCAAAACGCAAAGGCACCAAACCGCTTTCAATTAGTGGCTCCACTTCATCTATCCATCTGTCCATGCATCGCCTGCAACCAGATCCTGCCACACGTGTCTAGCGTCATCGAGCTTCCCTTTGGCACCTTTTAGTCGTATTGCAATACGTGAATGTCGTGTTTAATTTGCTGTTTGCATTATCCGCATTTCGGTTTCATCTTGCTCTGCTTTTTTTTTCAAGCACAACCAACGCCCCACGCACGGCAAATATGTATTTTTGCTCCGCTGATGCAATTTTGCTAGTTCGCAGTCAGCGAGAAGCGAGTTAAGAGGAGGCCCCATTGGCTCTTGTCTGGATGGCGAGGATGACCCTACTTTGGCTGATTAAACATTTATTCATAAGCAAATTGTGTGCTGCGGTTCACTAGTTGAGTGGACAGCGGATATTGCACTCGGATATTCATTTACTTGAATCTACCACAGACTACAAATCACAGATCACAAATGCAGGCACAACTAGCAGACACAGTTGAGTGAACCGCATTCGCTCAACTCTCACACTCAACACTCTGCGCTCCGCTCCCTTCTCGTTTAACAGAACCACTTCTCAAGTGCCCCAAAAAGTATGTTACTAAAATTTGCATCAGCCGACTTTTGGCTTAAAAATGCCAACAAACTATTTGGCAACAAGCTCAACAACAAAGCAAAACAAAAATGGGAAAGGCAAAAAATAGAGAGAAAGTAACAAGGAACACGGAACAAGTAACAAGGCTTGTGCATTAACACGCGCGCCACTTTAGTGTCTGGCACAAGGCGTGGCGGCAGCTCTCAAATATTTGTAAGCTGATGCAACGCGTATTTTTACGCTAATTGTTTCTTGCGACAACGATATTGCCCCAGCTTCTAACACACCCACGGCCACATGCAGCATGCAGAATGCACCATGCACCAGAAGAGTTTGCATTTTAATTTTATTGAAGCATTAAAATGCGTATTTTTACAACCGATGCGCAATATTAGCGATGCACAGAGTGACGCAGTCAGTCCAGGCCTGTCCTGGCCGGGCCCTAGTCGTCTTTTAGCCAAAGTCCACAAAGCCAAGTCATGCACAGCATACCATAGCTTCCAGGTGGTGGGGAGTTGGATCAGCGGCGTGCTTGATGGTCCATTAAATACAAAGATTTTTCAAAAATTACTACATTCACTTTACTGACTTGGCGCTGAGAATGAGAATGGGAACGAGATCAGGCTGCAACTGTGGGGCAGGCAACTAGAAATGGCTTAAGGCTGCTGCAGGCAAACAACAAAGTTGTAAAAATTGTTTCGTTTTTAAGAAGCACTCCCCCACCCCCTCTGCTTTTCTGCTCACCTCTTTGCTGCTCTAAGGGCGTGTCGCTGCTGCCAGAAGGGAAGTAGCGGCTCTGTCGACGACGACGAAGGCGGTAAACTACAGCAAGTTTTACAGCGACGCATAAACTGCAGCAACGCCAGCATCCGCTTGCCGTCGTCCTCTCCTTCTTCCACTCCCACTGCCTCCCGCCCCCAATTCTTCTCTCACCCCTCGGCCATTACTCTCTCATGCTGCCATTAGCAATAAAAAGGGGGGCAAGCGCCAGCAGTTGTTGGTGTGGGGGCTAGAGGAGGTTATAGCCGTCGAAGATTGAGTTATGTGCGTTTCGACTTTGTTTCGGCCACGGGCGAGTGAACGTCGAGCGTCGAGCTGAGAGCTGAGAACGTCGAACAGCGCGCGTTGTTTCGGCAATATAACCGTAATAACTGAATCGTTACAATCGCGCTGCTCATTTTTAGTTGCCGTTAGAATACACACACACATTTGGAGAAGGGACTGGGGACGCCGCCAGTTGCAGGTCATGAATTTGCCATTTTACAGCCTCGTATTTTTTTGCACTCACACCACCGTACCACCCACCGCATTCGCATGAAGTCTAAGCTCTTATCCCGTGAGCTGATTTTCGGGGGTTCGGCAACCCTAGAAATAATAACGCTTAAACTTTTTAGTGTTGTCATTAAATTCCTCGTGTAAGTTACCAAAGGGGGTGGCAAAGGGGCTTGTAGGGCGAAGGGGAGTGCCAAGAGGGCCTTCTATGAGTACGTCGTATCTCTGTGTATCTTTGTCAGTGCGTATGCTTGTTTGTTTGTTTGTTTTTATTTAACATTTTTAATGTCGCCTCGGCCGCACACTAACGCCGCTTGGCAACTCTGTCCCCCAATTCCCTCCCGTCCTTAGCAATCCCCTTCAATACAACCCTCCCCTCCTCTATCAACGCACATCTGCAGGTCTATAAATTTCGATATTTACTTTTTATATTGCAAAAATTTTTCTGCTGACGGAATTACGGAAATTAAAAACGAAATGACGCTGAACCAGAACCAGAACCAAGAACCAGCCCAGCCAACAGCTAACAGTCAGCAACCGCCGCAGCGGCAATTGAAATCGTTGTTGGAGTCTACAGTCTGGAGCAGAGTCGCGTTGCTTGGTCGCTGCTCAGCGCTCATGCGCGCCTGCCTCTGACATTTGAAGCCACTACAGAGGCTATTGTCTCCTTCTTTAGCCACCTGCCCTCTGCCCTTTCCTGCCACTGGCTGCTTGCCATTACTGCCACATTCAGCAACTTTCAATGCCTTGCTGCCTCGTCGCTGGCTCAGCCGTTGCCACTTTAGTCATAAAAGAAACATTACCCGTGCACTTTTTAATATCCCGCACGGTTTTAACTTTCTGCGCCTTCTTCTTAGTCTCCGCCCCTCCACCCTGTCTTCGTCTTCGTCACCACACCCATTGTACCCGCTTTAACCACCTTATTGGTCTTTACTCGTATCATCGTCAATGTCGTCGACAGAATCTGCAACTTTTTCAGTTTTTTCCGTTATTTAATCTCAACGCTTAGAAACTTTCAAATATAATCTCTCTTATACATGTGAGGAACGCTTAACACAGGAATTTTAATTACCTTAAATATGCAGGAATTACAATTTTTTCTTAAACAATCTAGACGATAGCATGCATCGTACAAATTGGGAATTCGATGGCCATAATATGTATATTCATGCAAAATTCAATTATAATTACTTAAATGAAAAATAATTTTGTACTCATAATTTATACGAATGAATTTTAAATACTTTTACACATCAAAAATCACCAAATGATAATCAGTCTTTTCCAAAACAAACATCTTTGTACTCCTGATTTATACGAATCATTGTCATACGAATTATATCATTTATACGAATCACTTTCAAAAGTAGATTAGTGGGTTTGAACCCAACATAAAGTTGGTCAAAATATTTTGTATGCACGTACGAGTACATATAATTTTGTAATGTGTATTACTTTTTACAAATACTGCTAAATTTTGTCTAATAATTAATTTACCTTTAAAAGTATGGAAAAAAGAAAAATCTCTAAAAATGACTTATAATGATTCGTCGCCCAAAGAATTTTTATTTATATTTATATAGCATACTCTACTACGAGATTGTAACACGTGCGTCTTTTTCGTAACACGGATTTCAACACTTCCTATAACTTCGCTTGTTATTCGATTGCACGATCAAATTTTATTGTCCTTAATACGCAGTGTTACAATGACTACCTCGTAAATTGTGGACGGCGGTTTCGCAGTGATCCAAGGAGATTCTATAACTTTGTTTATATGAAGCGTGGTTCATCTACGCTTCCATCGACTGTTTTTTTTTTGAAAAGAATACAGCGGAAACTAATCAGTCTATTACTGATTTATTTGCTGATTTTTTTCAAACTACATAAAGATCTCAAAACGATCGATTAGTTTTGCCTTATCCGTATCAGATAAATGACGCACAATGCATTTTTAAACCATTAATTACTAAAAGTTCACTATTAAATAATTTAAAGATTCTAAAGCCTGTATTTTCACCAGGGCCAGATGGAGTTCCAGCATGTGTGCTTAGGCATTGTTATTAATTCCTTTATAATTATTAATTCCTTTATACATTCTTTTTAATTTGTCAATGGAGCTATGTTCTTTTCCAAGCTATTAGAAGGAATCTTTTATTATTCCTCTCCATAAAAAAGGAAACAAATCGAATGCCGAGAATTATAGAGGAATATCAAAATTGTCTGCTATTCCGAAACTGTTTGAGAAATTAATAACCTCACAGTTACAACATTATTGTAGATCTATTAAATCACCATGCCAGCATGGGTTTATGAAATATAGATCTACTACCACTAACTTAGTGGAGTTCACTTCTCTGGTAATTGATGGTTTCTAAAACAAAATGCAAATTGACGTTATTTATACTGATTTCAGTAAAGTTTTTGACTCTGTTAATCACTCACTATTACTACATAAGCTTTATCTCTAGGGATTTCCAAATAACTTCATTATCTGGATATCTAGCTATTTAAATCTCAGAACCCAGAAATTGCATTTTAACGGCTTAGTCTCC
This sequence comes from Drosophila formosana, assembly GCA_035045625.1. NCBI lineage: Eukaryota > Metazoa > Arthropoda > Insecta > Diptera > Drosophilidae > Drosophila > Drosophila formosana. The sequence continues at coordinate 146,843 of JAWNOW010000140.1, read as the reverse complement.
AAGTCTGTTAAGGTCACTGCCAGTGTACCTCAAGGGAGTCACCTTGGCCCTTTGTTATTTACATTGTTTATTAATAATCTTCCATCCGTTATTAAATTTTTTCGATTGTCAATCTGGTCAAATGCTGCAAGCTGATCTTGATAGCTTCCAATCTTGGTGTCAAATGAACTTTTTAAATCTTAATTAGCCAAATTAAATTTAAGGTTCCGATCAGAAATACAAGGAACTTTTTACCTCATTCCCTTCCACTTTGTAGTGAAAACTATGCTTTACATAACCCTTTCCGTATTTTATGTTCTAACTATAACGATTACTATTCTATAATAAATAAAGTTTCTTCGTTTTCCACTCTTAGAAATTTGATATTAAGTCACCTGTCTAGTGTGTAATAATGTAAATTTAAAATTAATTGAAATATATTTTAGCTATATGTTCGCGATTGTCCGTTGCTATACGCTACGTGGTGCGACCCTACGGCCCGCGCGGTAACAAACCCTTGCTTGGTGTCGTTGGGCCACTTGATGGTGCTGTTCGTTAGCACATCAACGTCCAACGTCCAAATACAAAATGTCCATTTTGTAATTCAGTCTGTTAGTCAAGGTGTGCAGTGTAATGCCGTTGATTGCATTAAAATGTAATTTTACTTTAAGGTAATTGCCTAAATGGAAATAAAAACAAACCCAGAAATAGTTTGAAGTTTTAATTTATCATTTTTTTTTGTGCAAATTTATATGAAATGTCAGAAGTATTTGCTATAAACTCAGTAGGAATGGAAGCACCCAAATCAAGTGTCCTTTTCGTGGTCACAAGATTTAATTACTTTGTAGAGTGAAGATGCTTCACTGGGGACTGCAACTCTCTCAAGGAGGGAAGTGGTAAAATATCTACGATCTGTACGAAGTGTGCTTAACGATAGAGTACACTCAAAGACAATCGTAATGGCAATCTGAATCAGAAGGCAATGCTTGAGTTAAGTTGAGTTGGGTTGGCTTTTCGGTCATCGAGGCCATATTATTTCTAAATTTATGGTTTCTTCGCATAGTTGTTAACTGTAAAATGTGAGTAATGGAAGAATACTGGGGGATGAATTACTCTCTTTTAGGGGTGGTCGAATGTTTGGCTATATTTTTGTATGCTGAATGTTGCAGTTTTACTGTCCCGTTGTTACGCGTGTATTTTGATTTGATTTTTACGTCCCGCCATAAATTGTTTAGATGAGTTTTTTAATCGAAATTGTTGGAAATGACTTAGGTAGGCGCATAAAATGTCTCTCTCTGGAGTCTGAAGCTACAGCTTCGCATTCAGACACTTCCAAATAAATTTTGCTTATGCGATTTACTTGGGGCCAGTTCTCGACTGTTGGTCGATTCGACTGTTTTGACGTCGCCTTTTTTATATGGCTTATAAAAAGTATATTTTTAATAGGGCGTAAAAGTACTTGGTAGTTTGCCATCGCGGGGGCGATGACGACAAAGGGATGGGGCTGCAATGCAGAGGATGAAGATGGGGTGGCAAGAGACGCGGCAACTATGCTGCTTTCCAGCTGGCTAGCAGGGCAGCTACCAGGTCATCTGCATTCAGGTGAAAAGCCAAACCAACAATTGCAGCTTCGACTTCGAGTTCGAACCTCTGGCGTGTCCATTTCCAGCCAGCTCCAAAAAAAACAGAGCGAAAAAAGGAGAAGCGAAGCGAGTACGCTCTTCATTTTTACTGGCGACAGCAGCACGGCTCATAAACGTTGCCAAACTTTGAACTTGATGGTTTTCCTGCTGCTCCTGTTCCTGGTCTTGGGCTGGATGCCTTTACGCCGCTCGCGATGTGTTCTCATGTGGTCGACTGCCGCCTGCCTTCCCGTTCTCTCACCCACCCCCTGTCCAGGCCTAACCTTCGCCGTCGCCATCGCCAGCCACATAAAAAGATACATTTGCAGCCACCCAAACGACGCATAAAACGCGTTACTTTCATCCATGAGCGACGTTGATGGGCTCATAAATGCCGCGAATGTGCATGAAACGCGTATTTTTCTACTTTTTGATGATTTTGAAATTTTGTATGCGTTGAGTGCCGTTAAGTATACACATACACACACACTCGTACTTATATATAAAAATGTGTGTGTGCGTGTGTTTGGGCACCCGTTAACGGTAACCTAACCTCAAACTTGCCAGCCCCCTCAAGTTACCGAATTGTTTTTAGCCCACTGAAGAAACAGAACCGAACTGAAACAGGAAACAGGCACAGGAGCTCGCCCAGGACTCACCCAGGAAACAGCAGCAACAGCAACAGCAGCAGTTGCTGTAGCCATAAAAGTAATATGAAATGTCTCATTTTTAGAGCTTCGAAATAAAAAAGTTATCGACGCATTCTGTCAGCCTTACTTTCGTTCCGCCTTCGCAATCTTAAGTCGCAAGTTTTCATTTTCAAATCTCAATGCTCGCAACTTACTTCTCGAACCTCAAGTGACGACTGCCGCTTAAGTTAACCAGCAATTCAGCAAGAATCTCACTCGAGTCATGAAAAAAGCAAATCTATAGCTTATGGTTTACTTTGGCTTCGGTCAACCAATTGAATATTTCTATCTTAAACTTATCAAATTATAACTATAGAAAGTTACTACAATGAATCCAGATTCTTGTCATCAATAATTTAGCTTTTTAAATAGATTTTTAGTACATGATGTAAATGCCACTATCTATATTTTTAGGTTATAATGTAAATATGGTAAATCAAAACTTTATAATTCATTTAAGCTGCCATTAGGCAGCAGTAAACTCATTAACTTCAAAATAAATAATTTGTTGAACATATATAATATCAAATTAAAGTAAATACCAATATTTATTTTAATTCGAGTGAGTATTTCTTTTACGAATTCCAATTGGAGAATGAGTTCAGTTAGGAACTTGCAGTAAATATCGCTCGCCAGAGGCGTCTGTCGAGTTGAGAGCGTGGGAAATAAGAAATATGGTATGCTATCATTCAATGTGCAATTTTCGGTTTAACAGATTGCCGCGATGAGTCAATATGTGTGTTTCAGGTTTTGGGCTTGGATTGCTTTGGGGTCTGGTTGGTTTAATCGAATATTTCTGTTGCCCATAAATGGTCATAGCATTCTGCGCTCAAAGGGCGAAAGCATTGAAGGCACCAAGGGGCATTCGGCTTCTGCGGCAACATTGTCCCCTTGTACTCGCCACCGTTCGATGCCAGCCTCAAAAAATGCTGCATTTTAAATTAGTGCATTCACACACACATACAGGACTACAAATACATATGTAAATAGGTATACACTTATATATTGGATCTATGGTGGATCCATCTATCTACCATCATGCTGTTTCCCCTTGTTTTATTTTAATTTTATTTTGTTTTGTTTCGACTGTTCTTTTTTTAGTTTTATTAGCTTGGCTTTTATTTATTTTCGTGCAGGCTTTCTTTTTTCATGATATTTTTTTTTTATCCGTATTTTAGGGCGGAGTTTTTCCATTTTTATTTTGCGGCGCGCGTCCGAACGAGAAAACTGAAATAACTCACATTACGCACACACACGCATACACACTCACACTCACGTAAATGTACAATAACAACAACAAGACAAGTAACAAATTTAAATATATTTCACATTTTTTTCATGCATTTTTATTTTTATTTTGTGCATGCAATTTTTGTGTTTTTTTTTTGTGCGTTTTTTTTTTTGTCGCAGAGTTGCCAAACTGCAGCCTGTGTGTGTATGTGTGTGTGTGTGTGAATGTAAAGTGCAACAGCAACAGCAACTGCAACTGCAGCCGCCATCGATGATGCAGCTGCATTTCTCCTCCTTTTGCTGACTGCACAGCGTTTTTTTTGCACTTTCAGCTTAATTTTATTTATTTATGGACGTTTTTATTTTATTTCATTTTGAACTTTTTTGGTCTATTTGGTGCTGTTCACGCTCCATGCATGTGTGTGTGTATGCTTGCGTGTGGGTAACATTGGGTGTTGCATGTTGTTGTTGATGGTCAGAAGCATCAGCGCCATCGGCTGCAACTCGCTCGTGTTGCACATGCAACATCGACATCGATGCACTGGCCGCATAGGAGGCGCCTGATGCATTTGCCGTCTCACACTGCGCCGCGGCGTTCTCTCTCTCTCGCTCGTTTCCTCATCCGTTTTCTCTCTTGTAAAAGTCAGCCGCCCCCAAAGTGCATCGACAAATGCATTGGGCCTCGCCCAGGAGCGCAGCACTAGTCTCTTCAAAGTTGGGCCCACGAGATCTCGATCGTGTGACTTGCAATTTTTTGTTGCATACTTTCGAGCGCACCCATACACCCCACGGCCAATATTTCATGTGACAAAAAAAAGAAAGTTTGTCAGCTTCTTTCTATGCACATTCAATAGGATCTACACTTAGATGGGGATCGATTATCCAGCGCACCTGACATGCATTTGCTGGCAAAACAACTAAATAAAAAGAAAAAAACTTCTCCTGTACCAAAAGAACAAAAACACAGCCAAAACAGCAAAAAAAATACCAACCGACTGACAGCCCACAGTCTCTTTTTGCTATCTCTCTTTATCTTTTTCGTCCCCTCTCGTTGTTCACAATCTTTCTCTGTCCATCACTCGTGCTGTCTTGGTCTCGCTTTGAAGCCCATTCCAAGCTATGTCGTTGCTTCACTCTGGCAAACGCCGGAATTTAGGAGGCAGAATTGGAACCTTTTTTATTATATTGCACTTTTTACTTCTACTCTTTTTTTGGTTTTTGTGTTTTCTCATTTTTCCTGCCATTCATTCCTTTTTTTTGCAAATTTTTATATATTTTGCTCTAGCCCTTTTTTGTTATTTTTCTTTTTTGTTGGTGTTGCTTTGTTCAGGCCAAGCGACGGCACATGTCCCTCCCATGTGTAACTGGCCGATGCAGTAGCCCCAACAACAGCAACTGCACTTGCAACTGCATCAGCTTCTGCAACAGTGGTAGTTGCAACAGCAACATCAGCGGCAGAGACAGAGTCTGTGGCTGCGGCAGCGCAGTTGTCGCGTCGTGGACACCAATCTGCTGTTATTTCACTCGCACCCAGGCCATTGGATGTGGCAAAATGTTTGATTTTTTCGCTCCATTTTAAATTTTTTTTTTGTTTTTTCCGCGCGCCAGCGTTTCGTGTTTTTGCGATTTTTTTTTCATTTTTTTTTTTTGGGCGGCTTTTTGTTTGAGCTTGGAATTTTTTTTTTATTCCTGTTGCACGCAATTTTCGCAGCTGCATTTTTATTGGCTGCATTTCCAACGTGTGTGTGTGTGTGTGTGTGTGTGTGTGTGTGTGTGTGTGTGTGTGTGTGTGTGTGTGTGTGTGTGTGTAAGTGCGCTTGTGTGTGTGAGTTAAGTAGGTACGCTGGGCAGGACAACATACACATAATATGCACATATGAGGAGGCTGCTTTCTATATAAACGCAACACATGAAAAAACATGCCATGTATTTTATTTTAGCTATCGTCGTGCGTTTTTCCCATTACATTTTTTTTATTTTTTGGTTGTTTTGGATTTTTACTTGTTTTTTTTTATTTTTTCTCTTTTTTTTGACGATTCGTTTTGTGTTTTTTTTGTTTATGTTCAATTTTTTTGTTCCTGCCGCTGCGCTAATACAAATAAAATGTTTGTGTAGGCTTGCATTATGCTGACGCTGACGCTGATGTCGATGCTGTCGATGTGCAGGATTTGGAGGATGCAGCCCACTCATATGGGCATATGGGGAGGGGATCCCTGCTGCATTCTGCATCCTAGATGTATTTTTTTTTCATGTGCGCACAAATTTCAGCAAAAACTTTTTTTTTTCCGCCATTAAAAATGGCTCATGCCCAGGCGCAGCCCTGCAACGCCCGCCCCCTTCAGCCATCCCCTTTTTGTTGGTTTTGTTGTGGGTCGAATGTGGGTCGCAGGTTTTGTTGCAGCTCGAGTTGGTGTTGTTGCCATTGCGAATGCCACTGACTGCTGTCCCTTGTCTTTGTTGGAGAGCGCGTCGCATAATCGCTGGCTTCACACGCGTACCGGTTGTGTGATTCTCTTCCTCGAGCTGCTCCTCGTTCGATTGACCCATCGGCCACACCAGAGAAGAAAATGGAGTCGAAGTTAGAGGCAGAAGGCTCTGCAACGAATGCTGGTGCATGGTTAGGGCATCGGCTGATGCATTTCGCATTTCGTGTTTTTTTTTCGGCCTGCTGATTTCTTTGGTTTTGTTCGCATTGAACGCTATTCACGCTTTTCATTCCCCCATTACATTTGTTGTTTTTGCTTTTTTCTGTCTACCTCTTTCTGTCTGCACCCTCTTTCTGGCCATTGTGTTTGTTATTTTGAATACCCCACATAAACTTTGTTTTATTACAAAATTACTGATAACTTAATGCAACTCTCCCGCTCTCTCTGTCTCTCAATCACTTTCCACTCGTGGCAGCACCAAGTACGGTTAACTCGTAAGGTGTCGATTAACGTTTATCTACACATTTGGCTGCTGCAACAATCCCCAATCGAGGGCTATCGCAGAATGCCACACCTTCTTAATTATTTGGCTACCATTGCCACATGTGCAGCATGGGGCATTCGGTTTTCAAGTTGTGCTGTGGCAGTCAAATAAACAACTAATGCACACTTTCTCCCATACAGATAACATTTGCCATTTGATTTGGATTTTGAGTTTGCAGTTTTTTGTTTGTTTTTTTTTTTTTTATATTTTGTGGTTTCTATTTTTTGTTGCTTTGCTTTCTTGTTTGTTTGCTGCTGTTTGTTGTTCTGTTTCCCTGTGTTGCTGTTTGGATTTTTTTCCGTTCGAAGCACTCGTGCTTTTGTGCATAATTTTTTAACGCTTTGACTGTCAAGTGGTTAGCATAACAACAGAATCAAAGCAGTCGACGAACAGAGCACGAAGGGGGGGGGGGGGGGACAGAGGGAGGAGCCTTCCCCAAGGCCTAACTATGCATGCAAAAGTACGTTTATTCATACATTCAAGTGCACAGAGCACAGTAGAGGAGGCAATAGAGAGCATTCATTGTATTCTAACTGAGCTGAACACCTCCCAGCTGCCAACTGGAAACACCCGACGAAGCAATGCTCGGCTAATGCTTGGACTTATATCGATTACATTAATTCGAGGCGATTTCCAGCATTTGGCTGCACAGTGAAGTGGCCGCGAAACAAAGGCACTTTTTTGTGCTAGGCTACGCTCAATTGTTATCGCCCTTGACCAAAGCCATCTCAGCATACGAATCGCGGGTCCTTTCCAGGCACTGCATAATGTGCTCAACTGCCTCAATTAACGATTGAGACACATTTAAAATATCGGTGTATGCTGATTTCTCGTAAAATGTCTGTTGGTTTACATTTAAATTAAATGGATGTTTATATTTATTTCAAATAAGTGCGCACAACTAATAACTGCATGAACAGCAATTTAATTTAACAACCTTGTCTTGAGTTATTTTGATGTTCATAGTCTTTTATAGGCTTTATTATTGATAGTTGCACGATCAGTTTTGAAGTCTGTACTTCCCAACTGCAGAGTCGGAGTAGCGATTCCTATTAAAAAACAATGTTCAATCAACAGCTGAAGTGCATTTTTGTCCATTGCACCAAGTCAATGTGATTTGCAAGCTAGTGTTAGGATTGTTATGAAATTAAGACAGCATTTATCAAAAGAATAGTTTATTTAACAACGATTTGAGTTTCAGACTATTCACTCAACAGCTGATCGAAGATTAAAAAATACATCCCAAGTAACAAGGCATAAACGACACTGACTATGATATTGATAACGAAGACAGCAGCAGAGACAATGCCGCAAAACAAAAAATTGACAACGACACAACAAGAAACAAGGCCAGCGTTAAACAGCAAAGCGAAGAAATATTAAAAATCTCAGCACGCATTTTGAGCGTGCATTAAAATCAAAGTAAAATGACATCAATATAAATACTCGTAAATTTGCAATTTTGCGAGTCGAGCAACAAAAGCAACCCACACCATATTCTATATGCCATTCCATTCCATTCCATCTCGATCCCACCAAGCAATCCACATCCTCATCCACAACATGCGCACGCAACCAAGAAGAAGGCGAAGGGAACAGGGGTGGGAGTGAGGGGTGCTGTCATAAAAACAAGACCTTCTCCCCTTCGCGCCCCAGTGTGTTGCTTCTTCTTCCTTTTTTCGCTTAAACCTTGATGCGCATATGTTTAGAGAAATTAGTTTTTCATAACGCACAAGTTGTTATTGCCATTCCACCCGCACACACACACACACCAGACACACACACAAGCTCGCACACAGGCACTGAGAGAGCGAAATACAGCTGCCTTTTAACGGCATTTTTTATTGCAAATTCTATTCAAATATCCATACATTTTTATGGGTCCCGCTATGGGGTAAGGCAAAGGCATTGCCAAGGCAGAAGCAGAAACAGAGGCCCAGCGTAGCGACATCTACGTTCATGGAGAGGGGAGTCGCGGGGTCAATGTTTTAAAACGCATATGAGCGAAATTTCTCATCAGTCGTCCACAGTACACCACGAAGCTGTCACACAGCGAGTTAGAAAGGGAGAGACAGACTGACATATATATGGAGAGTGCAAGTGAGAGAGGTTCTTGTGTCGCTTGCCCCTTGTTGCTGCTGTTTTTTTGAGAACAAACACAATTTTTAATATGCCTGCAATTTTTATGAGTGTTTAGAGGAATTTTATTGCTAAAGATTTTGACTGCCTGCCGCCTAGGAAATGCCTGCTTTCTTGTTAGTTACGTCCCATATCGCGTATGCGCGATAAGCGCGTTTTGCGCCACAATTGTACCTAAAATGTGTCCTCTAGTCGCCATAAAAATAAAAATGAGAATAATATTTAATGTTATGTGAGAGCGAGATTGCTGCTTTACTGGCACAGGAGAAGGGGAAATGAGAGTGGGGGGCGAGACTACAACAATTTTAAACTAGAACGTTTCCCTGCTCTTCTTACTATCGACTCCTGCACTCCCTCCGCTCCCCCTTCGGCTTGCTCGCAATGCGCTTAGCACCCAAATCGCCTTCCTATTAGCACTGCGCCATTTTCAAAGCTCACGTCCTCATGCGTGTGGTTTGCATTGCTTTCTACTCCGAAAGCCAAAACCAATCAGTTGGCGTTGCGTGGCGTCGCAACACCACACACACAGCCCCTGCTCCTTTCTTTCTTCTTTATACACCCCCTTCGATTCCAAATATTTAGAACTCCCCAGCGGAGCATGCTTCCTAATTTTCCAAGTGTAACTAGCATTAAATCTTCTAACGCGTCAAAACACCTTAACTTCAACCGATGTAAATCTTCTTAAACAGCGGATACTTTTGATACACAACTGTTAACAAACAATTGCGAAATTTTCACTACTCATTTAACACGACATTTTTAAAAGTAAAGCCGCATCTTAAACAAGTTTCATTCCATTTCATTTGATCAAATACAAATACAAAATACAGCAAAACGACAAAACAAAGAGCTGATCACAAATAAATATTTCAAATTGAAATTCAGCTGAGTTCAACTATGAGCTACACTATATATTAATGTACCTATCAGCAGTTTATTTTAAAATCTGAAATATGTTAATGGAATAAATAAATTATTGATCTATGTTATCTGATATAGACTGATCTTAACTTACTCATAATCTCATAAATTTCAAAGAGTGAATTGGAAAAAGTTGTAGAAAAAATTGACAAGCTGGTTTGCCTATTTGCAAGTTGATATTGATAAAAGATAAATACCTACTCCAGAATCGAATCTCTGAGTTTGTTCTCAACTATCGGTTACGTGCATCTCCATATGCAGTCAACAGTCTGTATGCAATTCAATTGAGAGGCCTAATCGGTTATACGAAAACTTATCTGGGTCTGTAGCCAGCCGAAGGATAGAAGGACATTCTGCGAGATGCCTTATTTATGGCTGATCGTAAAAGGATGCCACGATGCCTGGACATACTGAGTGGACAACTGAATGAAGCCTGAAGCCTGAATGCAGCAAATGGTTATATTCACATTTTATGCGTCTTCATTTGGCCAGCAGAGTGCAGAGAGAACAGAAACAAATGCGAGTATTTCCAAAGTCGCAACCGATGCAATCGCAGCTAGCTGATAGAACGGGGACGAGGGCAGATAAATAGGCCCGCGGAGGGGCTGCAGGCGAAATCATTCGCCTTATCTATTGTCATCCCATACCCATGCCTCTGTGTATGAGTGTGAGTAAGAGTATGAATATGAGTATGAGCCATGTATGTGTAATGACTTTTTTATGACCCTATAGGCAAACAAATATTTTACGACATGTTATTAAAATTTTGGCAATGGTTGCGCCATCGATATTGCCATCGGCATTGGCATCGACATCGACATCGGCATCGCCTCAGGTGAAATGAGGAGAGCGGGAAGTGAAGAGTGGGGAGCGGCTGTTACCCGCTCACTGTCCCAATCTGAAGCCTAAGCCCCACATGAATGCACGGACCACATCCTTTCTTATTAGAAAGAAATTGCGACATCTGCTTGGCGAGGCGCGCTGCTGATGCTGATGTTGATGCCTCTTGATGTTGCTGCCTCCTTGTTGAATGCCCTTGTCATGTAGCGTTGCATTTTTATGTTTGCAAAATTATGTTCTATAATATTTTTTATTATGAATAACGGTTATAAAATGGTCCGGGCAAAACAAAAGCAACGGCAACCGGCGTGCGGCAAGTGGCAAGAGGCAGCAACAGTCGCAAGTCAAATAACCCAGCAATGTTACACGGGGCATATGAGCATGGAAAAATGGTAACCCGCGGGGAATGAGGGGTTCAAAGAGAAAAGCACAGAGAGAAAGAAGGGAACGAGGCCACATAAAAAGCCAACACACGAAATGCAAATTGTAAATTACAAATTTGCAATAAAAATTTTTAATAGAATGAAACATTTTGCCTTTACGAGTTTGTCTTTCGGGTAAATTTATCAGCTTTTACGATAGCACAGCGCCCACGCTGCAAGAGGCAAAGCAAAAGTGCGGAAGGGGCACAGAAAAGAGCCTTTTGCCATTTTCTACGCCGTCATCATGTTCTCGTATTGTTCTTGTTGTCGTAACAGTTTTGCATTAACATTAACGTAATTCTTTTTAGCATTATCATAAATACATTTTACGCATATTACGAGTGCTAACAAAAACCAGAGAGAGACGCAGACAAAGAGCGAGAGCTGACTCGGATCGAGATCCAATTTGGAGTTGGAGTCAGGACTTCAGGGGCTAAAGGCGTGGGCTTCGTGACCTTTATAACCCAGTTGACTTTGCATGTGTGTCCAAAATGAGAGAGTATTTGTGTATGTCTGTTCCTATGAATCTGATGAGTTTCATCTGTTTCAGCTTTAGCGCCGAGTGGCCGAATGACTGCTGGTTTAAGTGCTAATGTTATTTCTAGCTTGTATCATGGATGCCAAGACTCTCGGCAAGACTTTATGTGCACAACGACATCACGAATAGAACAAGATGTTGTGCGAAAGCCAGCGACAGTGGCAAAGAAATGTCCAGAGCGAAAGCGCGAAAGCGCATTAGCTGAGCAACAAGCTGAAAACAGTTGGCATTGTGATAAATTCATTATCTTTGTTTATCTAGCTATTTCACAAATATAAGAAGACGCTCAAAATTTCTGGAACAAACTAAATTCAGTTTACTATTTCATTTTCATTTCAATCTGCTATCAATCTCAATAAGAGAAGATTTTTGGGGAATAGCTATCAACTTATTACCTGAGTTTACTATCTAGTAAGTTATTCTTAGCATATTATCAAATAACTAGGTTTCAAATTGTTATATGGCAATAGTTATCAGTTAACTATCTTAGCTTTACAACCGATCTAGATACTCTTTGCACAATTATCAAATAATTGGTTATGATGTTTGTATTCCCACTAGCCAGCTTGCCTCGCAGCTTCACCTGCGAAGCACTTTAGTACATTTCTTTTGCTTTTTTGTTGTTGCCGCCGAAGCCTCTCGGTGTTTTCATGAAAATTATTTCATGTCCATTTATGTACAAACATTAAAAAAAAAAAAAGTATCGATTCTCCAGATCAATCCTACGTACTCAGTATACGTGTCAAGATGGACACCCTTTGCTAAAAAAAAATTCCATAAATAAAATGTAGCCCACCGAGCAATTTTAATGAACAAATAAATAGATTGGATTTGTGCTCACACATAATTAAACATTTGTTCATATTTTGTATGTTGTTAGCGACATTTGTACATTTCCTGAAACGTGAAACGTTCTTACAGTGAAACGTATGTATGTAATATCTATATTACAAGAATAAAACACTACTCCAGCCTCCCACTACAGCCACTCACTTCTAACTTGATAATTATTTAATTTGTAACTATAAACATAAATAACATATATATATGTACGTATTGAAAAAAGAACAAGCCGTCGCTGACTAAAAAAAGAGAATGGGATCCTATTAGGGATCGAAACTACGACCTCAGCATCTGCCTTCAGACGCTCTGTTCCCTGGAACATAGCCTCCACTGAAGGAAGAGATAAGAAAGGCTAAGTTAAGCTCACCATGGGCTATTTATATGAAAAATCAAATAACTTGTTCATACAATGTGCTAGAAACATTTGAACATTTTCTGCTACGACTACGTTCTTAAACTGAATAACTTGTACGACGGTAGTCCCTTCCGGATCTTGAACTAGACACCTTCCGACTACGAGCTTGCAACTCTAGCCTCAGAGCCATTGCCGTCATTGCGCGCGGGGTGTCCAAACACAAGTACACACTTATACCATTTATTAGAGTTTTTTAACTGATTAAAAATAGTTAAATAATTATTTTGCAAAATGGCCTATTAGTGGCCGCCTATGTTGTGTACAAATTTGAGCATTGTAGCTTTGACCATTTAAGCTGTGCGTTGATAGTTTAATCAGTGTGTCAGTGAACACGAACTACTATAAATATATATAGATTTCGCAGATATAAGAAGACGATAAAGATACTCTTAGATTTGTTCAAGATATTTCGGTTCAGAAGAACCTCGCGAATAGTATTGAAGTAATTCGATATATATTTATTATACTCGAGTGAATATCGTTTTTGATTTGTAATCATAATTTAGTAGCTATCAAGTAGTACTTAACATGTCTATAGGATAAGTATTGACAAATGCTGAATATGCTCTGAGACTAGTTACCAAGCATTTAAATATCTTCATATTCTACTGAAATAAAGGATTGAGAGCTTATCAATTATCAACTGGAATAAATATCAGAAGAAACTAAAGACACTCTTTACTATGTCAATTGAATTTTAATCTTAATACGATTCATTTTAATATTAAAGAAGAGTTATTCTTTGCTAGACTAACGAAGATCTTGGCGATTCAAGGCAAGATTAATGCTTCACAAAGCTGCTTCCAATAATTTTGAGGTATTTGATCTTAAAATAAGGTACTCTTTTTTACTTGAGACCAATAAATGTTTTGTGATCCATTGAAACTATTAATTTCTTTACTCATTAAAATTAAAAATGTATTTATTTTTACTTCCATTTTTATACCGGTACCCAAGGGTAGAAGGGTATTATAACTTAGTGCCAACAGAAAATGTATGTAACAGGCAGAAGGAGGCATCTCCGACCCCATAAAGTATATATATTCTTGATCAGTCTTAAAAGCCGAGACGATATAGCCGTCCGTTTGTATGAACACCTAGATCTCAGAGACTATAAGAGCTACAGCTACCAAATTTGGTGACAGTACTCTTATAGGTCCTACGCAGATCAAGTTTATTTTAGACTTTTGCCACGCCCCTTTCCGCCTCCAAAAACCTGTAAAAGCCGTAATAAAAGACCTAGAGCATTGAATTTTGGTATGCATAATAGTAATTATATTATAAATAATTATATTCACTCTCGACTGTAGTGTTCTTACTTGTTACTTTCCTACTTTCTAACCAATTTGAATGTGTAATTGTATAATTGTTCTGTATAGTTTTAATAGGGATATCGCTATTTATTGAATGCATTTTCTATCTCGTAGCTTATGTTATAGCCAATACTTGTATTACGTTTACATTTTAACTGTATTAATTAATTACAATATTCTTTAAAAGAGATCTATAAAAAAAAAATTGAAAAGAGATCTGTGTTGAAAAATTGGCTGAGTCTCTATTCCAATCATGGGCAAGCACCAACCACATTGGTTGGCCTTGCCTATTCTGTCGCTATTCGTTGTTTGTAATTTGCGCTCCTATCTGCCACATGTGTGAGGGAATCTCAATGTGTGAGTGTTTGTGGGCAATGCAAGTCTGTCGAATTAGTTTGCGGGTCGCACGAAAAATGGAACCACATAGAAGCCCCGCCACGCCCGCTCCCTCGAATTGTTCGTGCACCAATCGCAGTTGCCGATGGAGATTTAGAAGCCCTTTCAAATCGTTGCATCCACATTCGGTTGCCTCCTCGTCGTCGTCGTCAGTTTTGGGGCAACGCATTCTCGTCATCGTCATCGCCATCATATCGAATCGCATCGACGACGCATTCGGCGCTCGTCGGTTTCGTGGTTTTGCTAAGTTTGGCCTGCTTGCGACTTGCTTTTTAGAGGTGCCAAACGAGAGGGCTGCCTCTCTAATCAGCGGCAGGCCATCATAGAGATAGAGAGAGAGAGGGCGAGGGCGAAGCCGAGGCAAGTGGAAACTTTCTTTGGCCTTCGGTTAGCAAATCGTCCTTGCTTGGTGCCGTCTCGCTTCAACTCATCATCGCCCTATTATCTTTTCCGCTCGCTCTCTATTTCACACCCACACAACGACACGGACATAGTTGTTTTTGCTATTGCCAACACATCAGTGTGTGTGTGTGTGTGTGTGTGGGAGCGCCTCTCTCACTCTCACTCGCTCTCAGTCACTCTTGCTAGCTGTGAGAATCGTGCTTTTCCGTCGGCATTTCCAAACCACACACACACACTAGTACTAGTCAGCACTCAGTTGTTGTTGTTGTTGCTTTTGTAGGGAACTTGCACATCGGCTGCTGCTATTGCTATTGCTGTTTCTGCTTCGTGTTCACTCGTTCGTTCGCCGCAGCTTCGGTTATTCGCTGTGCGTGTGTCGGTGTGTGTGTGTATGTGTCGCTAGGTGCGTTCGAGTGTGTGTCTATATGCAGGCGTAGTCCCTCCCCCCGACCCTCTCTGGCAAGCCTCTCTCTTTCTGTTGTGGGTGCGCACCGAGGTGCGGCTGGACGGAGCACGTTGTCCTAGATTTGTTTAAATTATTTGCGATAGTGTGATTGGCTTTTGGCCGGGCACGAGAGCCGCGTCACCGCCCCCACCCCCACAACACCACACACATGTATCTGTGTGTGTATTTTAGCTGCTTTGTGGCTGCGAACAGCCAATGGGAGCATTGCACATGTTTAGTCGCAAGTCGCAATAGAGTTGTGTCCTGACCTAAATACGTGTCGGTCTCGTCGGTTCCGAATAGTGCAAAACGAGTCCTAGCCTTGCTTGTGGTTGGTGCCACACACCCACACACGCACATGACTGCAAATAGGCAACACATGTGTGTGTGTGTGGGTTTATTTAGTTTTTGTGATAGGCTAACCAGCGAGACCGAGGGCTGAATTTGCATACGGCTCTCGTACTGTGGTGGGACGCTTAGAAAGCTCTCAGCTCTCGCATTGGGCATTGGACTACTGACTTCTGACTGACAACTTCAAAGCAACCAGACCGACTACTGACTGCCGTAATGCAATCCTGTAGGACTCATCGACTTGCTGCGGTAATTAAAAGCCTCAAGGCTTTTATAGATGCTCCTTCCCATTCTCCTGTTTTCTCCCTTCTCTATCTTCTCTTTCCTCCCATATCCTTTCCTTCCTTTCACTTATTACTTCCCCTTCATATCCTATCTTTCCTTTCCTTTTCTTTCTTTTCCTTTTCTCCTCTTTCTATTCTTTTGTTTCCTGTGCATTCCCTTCCCTTATCTTTCCCTTTTCCATCCTCTCTTGTCCTCTCCTTTCATTTATTTTTCCCCTCCTATCCTCCTTTCCCTTTCTTTCCTTACCCTTCCTTCTTCACTCTACTCCTATCCCCCTTCTTTTGCCATTCCTTTTCCTCTCCTTACTTCATCACAATTTCTCTCTTTTCTCCTCTTTACTATTCACCCACTTTCCTTTTCCTTCTTTCTTTTTCATCCTCTTCGCTTTCTTCTTTCTCAAGGAAGATGCCTATAACATCGACTATGTCTATTATCTTCAATTAGGATTAGAAAAACTTATTAAACATTTAATTTTTTGGCATATTTTTGATTTTTTGGTGAACTTTTGAAAAATGTTGAAACAAATATTTTTCACCGGAAGTTAAATTAAGCCTGAATGGTCAGTATGGATCCAAATCATACTTAATTTTGATCAATTTAGGCCTCATTCCACAATCGTCTTTATTTTGTTCCTTCAGCAAAACGCGGCAATAATCTCCCGGTCACCTTATTCATATCCAAATAATTGTTCACAAAATTTTTGACTTATTCATACATGATCCCTATAGCTTCGACTATTTCGAGCACAATTATTCTCGGTAGATCAGTTGGGACGGGGTCGCTCTGGCAGGCCCAAGCCAAAATGCTCAATTTAACAACATATGAATTTGGTGGATAAATATTTGTTAGGTGAATCCGACAGTACATATGCCCATTAATATTATCTAATTAAAATTTAATCTCCAAGATCAACTTCTTTTTCAAAAACCGATATCTAATAACCGGTCAAAATTCTTAATTAGACATTTTTTCGAACTCGCCAAAGTTGTTAAAATAAACTGTATTCCACAGAAATGATAATTTTTTAACAAAGGATGAATTTCATGATGCTCAACACGCTCAATTACTATATAATGTAATGGTTTTGGCGCTACATAAGATATTAGATTCAATCTTATGCATGGGATTTTACATATTCTTTAGAAGATGAGTGAAAGGTTTTCTACGGCTTCAGCAGGAAATCTGTCTGGTTCTTCTCAATTCCAGCATTTTTTTGTCAAAGTGTTAAAAGTGCTTCAAATTGCCATCCAAAATTAGTAGTATTAGTACATACAACCTTGGTGTTATCGACATCAAGATGCCTGTTGCCATAACTACAAGATACTTTAAAAGTATCTAAAATTATTTAAGATAAACGAATCCTATGATTCATTCAATGTGTATGAAATCAAAAAAATGTATTGATAATATATTCAAAGAATTAGAACTTGAATTTCGAAAATTTTGGCAGTTTTCTGCCATTTTTTTGGGAATCAACTGTCAGTTATTTTCGCGCAGCTTCTAACAACACTGCTATTGACTCTCTTAAGAATATTAATATTGAGCTGCCTTATAAGAGGTAGAGAACTTAAAATTATATTTGCTGCATTTTGAGAAAGTTCAACAATTTATCATCATATAAATATGTTGATTTCACTTCCAAATTGTCAAAGGAATATTCAAAATAAATATTATAATTTCACTACAAAATTTGTGACCCGAATTTCGATAATGTTGATTGAAAATTATAACAGCAAACAGTTAAATAGTTTTAAAATCATTTTAGAAATCTGCTAAACTAAAAACAGCACAGGAAAAGACGAACTAACAAGCTTAACCACATGTGTCTGTCTATATGTCCTTTGGTTCTGCATGATACAAAGCCAAAGAAAAATAAGATGTGAAATGCGAGCAAAGATGATGAGTAATGAATTTAACCACACTCCTGAAAGTTGAAGACATTTTTGTGCGCAGCAATATGGCAACCACAGAAAAAGGGTTTGAAATTAATTTCAAAATAATCAGCAGAGGGAGTCTAACCAGTCAGTCAAAAGGGAGGTAGAAAGGGAGAGGAGGAATGCCGAAAGTGACGCAAGCGTTTGCGCTTTTATTTTTTCTCAAAAAATACACAAACATACGCATATTTTTTTCTAGACAAAAGGAGCAACACTGAGAGACACTAAGACAAGAGAAGAATTCCGAAGAACAGAAGGAACGGAGTCAAAGGCTCAAGGTGGCAGACCTTGGCATGTGTGTGTATCGCTGGTATGTGTAAAGAAAGTCGCTCGTCTTGAGACGGTTCGGGGTTAAATTAGCTGGCTGTGAGTTGCAAATGGCAGCCACATTTACGATGCGATTAATGTTTCCAAGGCGACGGTGCTCTTCTTGTCCTTCATCATCTTATTTCTGCCCCAACTTCCCTCTCTCGTTCTTCCTCTCGCTACGTCTCTTTTTCATTTTGTCGTTCGGTTTTCCAGTTGCCATCCTTGTTGCTGCTTTTAGGTCTTTCGATCTTCCTTGACATTCGAATCTGAAGACGCGGCTCTATCCTTTGCCAAACGCCACATTCCACATGCCACCATCGCATTCTGGCAGCAACTCGGCAACTCGCTGCAAAGCAAGCGTAATGAAATATGCTTAAGAAGTGCAAGTTTGCCCTCATCAGCCTGTGCCAACACAACACCCCAAGTCTTTTTTAACTCTCTTTTCTCAGCGGACCGAATTGTTAATACCCTGCAATTGGACTCGCGACTCTCGAACACAGAATACCCTAAAAAAAATACCCAGACGCAAATTCTCAGCCGAATCTAGCAGAAATCTAGAATTGCCGTCGCGTTCTCCGAACGAGAGGAAAACGAATTAATGATAGAAACGCCTACCGCTTTTTCTTTTCCTCTTGGGGCACGGGGAAGGGGGAGTGCACACGAGCAAAACAAACATGTGAAAAGTTTCTTAAATATTCTTTTTGGTTACGCTTACACACGCACACATACCGAGCAACTCGTATGTGTATGTGTGTGTGCGTAGGTACTGCTACTAATTTTGCATAATATGCACAGCAACATTTGCGGTTTTAATTCTTTAAAAAAGTCCTTGGCCCCGTTCCCCGCATCATTTTCGTCCATCTGCCTTTAAGCATCCTTACAAGTGCGAGGAGTGAACCAATGAGGACGGGAGAGGGAAGCGGGAGGAGGATGGAGAAGTCTGCCCTTTGACGGGGACGGCCAAACTCTTCGAGCAGTTTGAGCAGTAAAGAATATGGAAAAGTTTTGTATCCCCTTATAAGCCCCAGCTACCACACTCCTTGGTTCTCTCCACTCACAACATGTGAATGCATGTGCGTACTTTTATGTTATTATGTATAATCAGCCAACTGTCAATTGAAATTCACAGTGAAGCGGGCTCAACTTTGAGAGCAGCAAGCAAATCATTTGGTCATACGCCACGTTGGCCAGTTGGCGTTGGCCGTAGCTTGCATCAACTAATAGTGTCCAATAGCATTTTTATTTAATTCCCAATTAATGTTCTTTAGTAGTCAATTCGAGGTTGTGACTTAAACAAATTTGGGAGATTTAGTAAAAGCACAGAGCTCGGACATCCTGGTAAGTTGCAGAAACTACAATAGTGTATTATATTTTCATCAATAATATCTATAACTTTTAATAAAAATATCCGATTTAATTTGAAAATTAAGAGGTAACATTCTGTTCTCAGTGTGTGAATTTGAAACAAAAAGTAATCGTTCAAAATTAATTTTAAAAAAAATTAAAATTAGCAATAACAAATAAGAAAGTTGCAGTAGAGAGTTTGACTGTGAGACAGAGGGAAAATACAAATCACATATTCGATTTTTTAAAAAGCAAAACCCAATTTAAAAATAAACTGAACACGTGCAGCTTCATCTGATTTCTAGCCTATTTAAGTGTTTCCCAAATAACTTCTGTTTTTCATCCGGTTACAAGCATGTTCAGGAAGCATTTGACCATGTTCGGTATCCCTAAGTCTTATAGTCTCGACCCAGACGTTCATGTGGAAAGACAGGCAGATGGACAGACGGACATTGCTGTATCGTCTTCGGTGTTGACACTGATCAAGAATATATATAATTTACCCATTACATAAATTAACTGTTGTCACTAAGATATGATATCCCTATGAATTCTGACTATACAAATTTGCAGTAAAAACAAGTGAGAAAGCTACAGTCGAGAGTGCTCGACCGTATGATACCCGCAACCCATTTCGAGAGAAAAAAAAAATTTTAATAGTATTTTAACAACAATATTTGTTGTTATTATACCCGCTACCCATAGGGTAGAAGGGTATTATAACTTAGTGCCAACAGGAAATGTATGTAACAGCCAGAAGGAGGCATCTCCGACCCCATAAAGTATATATATTCTTAATCAGTGTCAACAGCCGAGACGATATAGCCATGTCCGTCTGTCCGTCTGTATGAACACCTAGATCTCAGAGACTATAAGAGCTAGAGCTACCAAATTTGGGGACAGTACTCCTGTAGGTCCTACGCAGATCGAGTTTATTTCAAAGGTTGGATGCCACGCCCCTTTCCGCCTCCAAAAGTCTGTAAAATCTGTCTGTAATAATAGACCTAGAGCATTGAATTTTGGTATGCATAATAATAATTATATTCTCAATGCTTCCTGTGAATTTGGTTGAGATCGAATGAAGAACAAGGAAGTTATTAAAGAATCAATTTTATATGCAAAATTCACTTGCAGCTGCCCGCGCTTTGTTTGTTTAGTTGACAGTGTAACCATAACGGTGTTGTGAATTTTTATTCGCTATTTTCAAATATATACAAAAACAAGTAAGAAAGCTACAGTCGAGAGTTCTCGACAGTATGATACCCGCAACCCATTTCGAGAGAAAACAAAAAACTGAAATGGTATTTTAACAAAAAATATACCACCGAATATACTAAAATTTGTTTTTTTGTATATAGATATTTTTTTTTAAATCCATTAAATACCGACATGGTCACTCTGTCAACTAAACAAACAAAGCGCGAGCAGCTGCAACTGAATTTTGCATATACTATTGATTCTTTAATAACTTCCATATTTTTGATTCGATCTCAACCAAATTCACAGGAGTCATTGAGAATATAATTATTATTATGCATACCAAAATTCAATGCTCTAGGTCTATTATTACGGCTTTTACAGTTTTTGGGGGCGGAAAGGGGCGTGGCAAAAATCTAAAACAAACTTGATCTGCGTAAGACCTACACGAATACTGTCACCAAATTTGATATCTCTAGGTCATTCACACACTTAATACGTCCATATGCACTGGGCACAAAAATTTTGATAAATAATTTAACGAATAACTTTTGTTCTACTTATCCGATCTGTACCAAAATTACAGGGTATATTAAGAGTATCAAGCGCAGATGGGTTACCAAATTACACATCATTACTTTTGGAGTTATACGCGATTTACATAAAAAAAAACTTGACTTTTTCTAGATTTATGCTTATTGTGGGCGAAGAGGGCGTGGCATCCAACTTTTGAAATAAACTTGATCTGCGTAGGGTATGAAGGAACCTTTTTGCCAAATTTGGTGTCTGTATGTCTTATAGTCTCTGAGATCCAGGTGTTCATACGGACAGACAGACGGACAGACTGACAGACGGACATGGCTATATCGTCTCGGCTGTTGACGCTGATCAAGAATATATGTACTTTTTGGGGTCGGAGATGCCTCCTTCTGCCTGTTACATACATTTTCTGTTGGCACTAAGTCATAATACCCTTCTACCCTATGGGTAGCGGGCATAAAAACAAGTTTTAGTATATTTGGTATATTTTTTGTTAAAATATCATTTAAGTTTTTTGTTTTCTCTCAAAATGGGTTGCGGGTATCATACGGTCGAGCACTCTCGACTGTAGCTTTCTTACTTGTTTTTTTTAATTTTGCAACGACAAACTAAGAACTCGCTCATTGGGGACATATCGACAGTTAAAGAAGATGCCGCAACTTAATAAAATTGAGCCAAGGAAATTTAAAACAATTCGCGAGCAGCAGCCTGAGAGGCGCCTTTGCCTGCCTCTTCTGGATAGGGGTTCCCAGAAATGCGACGGGTTCTCGTTGTTAAGGCAGTTTAACGTGCACGTGTGTAAGTGTGTGTATGTGTGTGTCCTCCCCATAAAACATGTGTGTGTGTGTGTGTGTGTGTGTGTGTGTGTGTATGTGTGTGTGTGTGTGTTGGTAAGTGTGTGTTACCGCGAGGCAAATTAAAAATTTTGTTTCTCGACTTTTTCCCAACATATTCTCTTCTTTTTGCTTATTTTAGCGTTCTTTGCAACTTTTTGCGCACGCTCCTTTCCCCTCTCCCACAGCCACCAGAGTGTGTGGCTGCTTCTGCTGCCTGGTTGTGTACTTTGTGCTTATTTTTTCGGCTTTCTCTACGGCAATTGATGTTGTTGTTGTTGGTGTTGGTGTGGGTCGGGGCAATGGAAAACTTTCTAATAATGTTGTACACAATTTAAATAGAATTTGCTGTGGCTGTGTGCTGCTGTGCAGCCCACACCCACTCCTCCCCATACAACATCTTCTCCATATACACGCAAACACATACACAAACACTGAAACACAGAGTGCGCGAGATTGTCACAAAATACTCACGCAAGAGGCGCAATCAGCTTGGAGCTTGGGCTAATGCAAACGCAGTATCCTTGAGTGTGCGAGTGTGTGTGGGCGTGTAGATATGAACACGCGGTTTCTCATTATGCTAACGAAGTAAAAACTTTACAAGCACATATGAGTGCAGAAAACCGCACGCTCCCACACAATCACTCTCTCCTACACATATACACACACACACATACGCATATATAGGAAAACAATGATGAAACTGAAGTAAAGAGGCAGACGAAGACTGCAAAGAAACAGCCCAACAACAACTACGCAGCAATTGCACAAAACTGCACAAACAAAAAAAAGTTAAAGTAAAATATGTATAATAATATGTGAAATAAGGCACCCTTGCACACCAGCAACCCCTACTCTGCCCCCTCCGCCCACTCCCATTTTTCATCCTGGGAAGTTGAAGCCACTGCTAACTAAAACAACCTATCAACTTGCCAATTCTCAGCCCAATATCGCTCCCACTCTTTTCGCCCCTCTTCACCAATTCGACCAAGTTACTAACAAGCTTAGTTCCTCTGGTGCAACGTCCTTATTTTGCATTTTCCCCTTACCCCCAACACATAGTGTGTAGTCGGCTGCAAGTTCTTTCGACAGATAATTATACCTTGTTCCCGTTGGAAGTGGGAAAAACGGGAATTATAGTTTTGGGTAAATATCAAATGTATCAAGAACAAGTCACTTTTTTTTTTAATTGCTAATAAATCTATACTATTTGATGTATAAATGTGTGTAAGCGGGTTATCATTTCAAACTAATGGAAACAGGGTATCATGTAGACGTAAACTCTCGACACTCTTAATGGTTTTCAATTAATTAAGTTAGTCAAAGGCCAAATAAAAAGCAAAAAAAATTTACTTTGTCTTATCTTCCAAATTAAAAAGAGCTATTGCCACCCTCACCATTTTAAAAGGATGTCGTGAGGTATCGATAGAAATTGTAATTAATTTATCGACCCTCAATTAGTATACCACTTAAATGAAAAATTAAAGCCAACGTGTAATAGAAAATGTTTCCTTTTACCAGATTATGTATATTGTTAATGTTAATTGAATTATTATTATTTTCCAAATCAGTAATAGTCACGTCGTATTTCAGTATTTCTTACAAATTCGTTTAAATATTAAAATTGAATTCAAAATATTTAATTATTATGGCTGTCAAACAAAAGAATCGAAGATATGTTCTTATATCAGATTATATCTGTGATTAATTTTAATGGAATAATAAGTAGATTTCTTTTAGCATATATTTTTATTAGAAATTTGTTTAAAAATTAAAATTGAAATTCATTGACTTAAAGACATTGGATTATTTTAGGTTCAAAATAAATGCAAGGTTGTACTACAAGTTATTTTCTTCAAACAGATTATTTCTGATGTTAATGTAATGATGTTAATAATTAATTTGTAAACCCGCTACCCACAGGATAGAAGGGTATTATAACTTAGTACCAACAGAAAATGTAGGTAACAGGCAGAAGGAGGCAGCTCCAACCCCATAAAGTATATATATTCTTGATCAATGTCAACAGCCGAGACGATGTAGCTATGTCCGTATGTCCGTCTGTCTGTCTGTCGGAGCACCTAGATCTCAGAGACAATAGAGACACCAAATTTGGTACATAGACTCCAGCACTCATTACGCAGATCAAGTTTATTTCAAAAGTTGGGTGCCACGCCTGATTAGTAAAACAAAAGTTATTTGTTAAATTATTTATGAAAATAGTTGCGCCCCATTCAAATGGACGTTTTAAGTGTGTGAATGACCTGGAGATATGAAATTAGGTGACAGTATTCGTGTAGGTCTTACTCAGATCAAGTTTGTTTTAGATTTTTGTCATGCCCCTTTCCGCCCCCGAAAACTGGAAAAACCGTAATAATAGACCTAGAGCATTGAATTTTGGTATTTTGAAAGTTCGTTTGAAGGTTAAAATTGAATTCAAAATCTACTTTTTATTTATTATATCAAATAATTTACTTGTTTATAATTTTTACGTCCAATACAAACTAAAATGTTAATATAAGTGGTTTTATTTTAAATGACTATTTCTAAGGGAGATATGTTTTTTGGTCCCATTCTATCTTGACAATAGCACCAATAAATGTTTTATGTAGCTTTATTTTAGCAGATTACTTGTGTCCCTATAATTTTTAGAGGCTTATCAAAAGAAATGCTTTTGTATTTTCTTGTGAATAACGTGAAATTGTCGAGATTGTTTAAACAATAGCCACAATCGCTGTCAAGTAATTCACCAAGAAGCAACTTATACAGCACAAAACACAATTATGAAGGGAACAAAAAGAAAGACTTATGCATGCAAAATACTTATGCGAGCTGAATGCAACGCAACTTTCGAATAGAAGCGCTGCAACTTGGCGAAGGAATGCAATATTGTTTCTGCGCCACTTAATTTCCATCACAAGCATTGCATTAAGCTGGTTAAGAGAAGCATTGTCTGTCCACAGGATGCATTATTGCATTACAAAACCCTCGCAACGCAAGACCAACAAAAAGTGTCAACTGCACATCAAGTATACGCAGTGGGGCAAAGCAGACGAAAGCAACAGCTTTGCAGTGTAAGTACGGGGTGCAAGTGACGGTGACTAAATATGATATTGCCGATTATTGAGCAGACAATATCAAAAATATCGGTAACGGTGCGTTAAGGAAAGCCAAACAAGGAGTAGCAGCAATCAGTCAATAAACCAGCAGTCTGTCTGTCCATCTAGATGTCACTTAACACCACAGCCACAGTCATGGTCAAACCTAACGAAAAGTGTTCTTATTGTCTTGCTGGCGTTTTCTCGACAACATCGACAGCAACCTGTTGGTCTCGACTTTCTATCTTTTGCCACTTGGCATCGACAAACCTCATCGCTTAACCTTCGCCTCGCTCCAACCTGCCTCCCCTTTTCTCTCTATCTCGTCGTTATTCTCGCTTTTTTTTATGAAAATTATATTGATTCGATGAAAGTGTGTCGTGGGGCTGTTGTGTTTCTTGAAAAACAAAAGCAAGTCACAGATAAATTCGTGACACAGGCGCATTCTGAGACTGAGACTGAGGCTGTAGCAGCTGCAGTTCAGCCAAGTAAGGGCAGCCTGTTGCGTTCTGTTGCAACTCGACTAGACTCAACTTCAGCTGAAAGTGCAACTACTACTAATTTTATACAATATTTTCATACAAAGAGCAGGTATTTAAAATTTGAAACTTTACGTTATTAACAATCCAAGTAACATAGTACAGTTGAGTCGCGATAATTCGTACCCCGCTAATTAAAAATTCTCAATAATTCGTAAAAATTGCTGTTCCCTTGAAAAACAAGTAAGAAAGCTACAGTCGACAGTTCTCGACCGTATGATACCCGCAACCCATTTCGAGAGAAAACAAAAAGCTTAAATGATATTTTAACAAAAAATATACCACCGAATATACTAAAATTTGTTTTTTGTATATAGATATTTTTTTTTAAATCCATTTAATACCGACATGGTCACTCTGTCAACTAAACAAACAAAGCGCGAGCAGCTGCAACTGAATTTTGCATATAAAATTGATTCATTAATAACTTCCTTGTTTTTCATTCGATCTCAACCAAATTCACAGGAATCATTGAGAATATAATTGTTATTATGCATACCAAAATTCTCTAGGTCTATTATTACGGCTTTTACAGTTTTTGGGGGCGGAAAGGGGCGTGGCAAAAATCTAAAACAAACTTGATCTGCGTAAGACCTACACGAATACTGTCACCAAATTTGATATCTCTAGGTCATTCACACACTTAATACGTCAATATGCACTGGGCACAAAAATTTTGATAAATAATTTAACGAATAACTTTTGTTCTACTTATCCGATCTGTACCAAAATTACAGGGTATATTAAGAGTGTCAAGCGCAGATGGGTTATCAAATTACACATCATTACACAAAGAACTTTTGGAGTTATACGCAATTTACATAAAAAATAAAATGCTTATTGTGGGCGAAGGGGGCGTGGCATCCAACTTTTGAAATAAACTTGATCTGCGTAGGGTATGAAGGAAACTTTTTGCCAAATTTGGTGTCTCTATGTCTTATAGTCTCTGAGATCCAGGTGTTCATACGGACAGACAGACGGACAGACGGACAGTCGGACAGACGGACAGACGGAAATGGCTATATCGTCTCGGCTGTTGACACTGATCAAGAATATATATACTTTATGGGGTCGGAGATGCCTCCTTCTGCCTGTTACATACATTTTCTGTTGGCACTAAGTCATAATACCCTTCTACCCTATGGGTAGCGGGTATAAAAATCAATAAGCAATTTGATCGGTAAGTCGAAGTCTCGAGTATTTCGTAAAAAAAAGATCCCCGTGTCATTACGAATTATCGCGATTCGACCGTATATAGTATATAGAAACAGAATATTTAGTTCTAAATTGCATTGGGCATTCCTAGGCAATAGTTTACTATTCTAAATGTAATTCACACAAATAATTTAAAATTGATTAGGTTTTTTACATTCAATGCTGCATCTGACTGTTTTAACATACCAAACAAAATATAATACAAACAATCAACTTTACATTTTGGTACAGAGAGCTATTCTTCGATTGTACTTGAAGATACCTTTGCTAAATACTAATCCATATAACATATGAGACAAATAAACATACCTTGTAAGTTCAGCGATGGATTTTTAACTTCGGGCAGATGAATCCGTGACCAATGGACCTAAGAAAGAAATAAAGAAATTTTAAATTCTTGAATAAATTCAAAATTTAATGTTAAGCCACATCAACCTTTCAAAAATTCATATAAATGGTTCTATACTCCCAGTAATGCTTCTCATAAACAATTAAATAATAATAATAATTGTTGGTTTATCACTCTGTAGGGCAAACCTCAGTATAATTGTGAGGAGGGATTACTGCAGTAGGCAGAAAAATAAATGAAAAAGGAGAATGAGGCAGATAAGCAGAAATGTGCTTTTGAAGATTTTGGACTGCGACACTTTTAGAATTCGAAATGACCCCAAAGACGGACAGCAACTTGGCTAAATGAGAATGATGTGCAGTCCTCAGCGGACATTAAGTGCAACTTGCTGTAGAGAAGCTCTCATAAACCTGGCAATTAGCATTAACAGAGCAGAACAGAACAGAACAACTTGACTGCAGTTGGTAAACAAGCAAAACCTGGGCAGTAAACGACGAGGTTAAAGGAAGGCAGCTTGAAAATGGAAGGCAGCAGAGGCGAGGCGAATGAATTGCATATAGGACACCCCAACTGGTAAACTGGCAAAAGAGATGACCAGCCTAAGAGTAGACAAATGCGGCGCAATTTGCGGCGCTGTGTGACAACACAGTCTGCGATTGCACGATGAACTTCCAGCTCTGACTCCAGCATGAGCCAGTGCAGGAGCAAGTGCAGCTTTCTGTGCTGAGTAGAGAGGAGTGCAGTTGCCATGCTGGGACAGTAGCGTGCATTGCCGCGTAAGTCAAACAACGCAACGAAATGAATTATAAAATAACATGCCAACAAAACCAACAACCGCCTGCGAGTTGAGTCCAGTCCAGGCTCAGGTCCAGGCCAAAGCCAGAATGAGGACCGGCCCCAGGTTCCAGTCTCAATCCCTGTTCCAGTCGTGGACTCTCTTCTAGCAGGGAGCAGTGGGAGCTATGCTGGTTGTTTGTTATCCGTTGTCGTTGTTGTTGCTCGTTGGATGGGGCATAACGGCGACTCCACCTTGCGCTACATGAAATTTTTATTTTATTTAAATGTAATTATCTGCTTGAATAAAAAAATCCTCATCATGATGAGCAGCAGCGATGGCGATGGCGATGGCGATGGCGACGTTAGCCAACAAAAAAAGAGTGTATGAAAAAAAAAGAAGCAGAAACGAGCCCATGTGCATAAAGTAAAACAACCTGCACCAACACACGCAATATGTATGTATACACTATATCTATATATATGTCTGTATATTTGGAAAAGCGAATGTGGATATATAACGCATGCACATCTACGAAAAAATCCATTAAAATTGTGCAGGAAATATAACCAAAAACAAAAACGAACAGAGTAAAAAAATAACAAAAAACGAGAATCGCCCCACCACAAAAAAAAATGATATAAAAAACCTGCCCAAAAACAAAAAAAAAGGAAAAACATGGCACAAAAGGAGGAGCTGTAGGAGAAGGAAGGTAACGCACCAGGGCAACACGGTCTTCCAATAAGAACAACAATAACAGCAGCAGCAAAAGCACATACAAAACTGCTGCAGCTGCACAAGGATCCAAAGGACAATGGCAGGAGCAGAGACAGGAGCAGAAGCAGGCCCAGACCAGGAGCTGGCCAAGAGCGGGAGGCGTGGCCTTTTTTTGCTCATTTGCAACGCACTTTGGACACTAGTTCTGTCGCTAGCTGCGCAGCATTCCCGCGCTCTATCTCTGCTGCCGGTGCCGCTGCAATTGCAGTTCCACTTACCATTTGCCTTGTGTTGCTGCTGTCCCTACCGCTTCTGCCGGTTTTCGGTTGTCGGCTTTCGATTTCGGGCCTATGCCGCGACTCTACTTCATTCTCCCTCCCTCTTCCTGCCTATCGGCCGTGGTCATTCCGTCGCTTGATTATGCACATGCCACCAATGATGTGTTGCCTTTTTCATTTATTTTCGACAAGCCCAACCACCCACGAAGCATCACACACACACGCAGTTGTTATGTACTTGCATGTACTCGCATCGCTCTTTCTCTTTTTATCCCTTTTTTATTTTTGAAAACAAAAAAAAATTGTCAAAATAATATAACGCAGAACCCGCATTCCTACAATCCCAGCCTCCTCTCCAATGCCCACCTCCCACCTCCCGCCACCCACCAAACACCTTCATCCCCACCCACGCATCTGTCTCTGTCTCTATATGCCGCTGAAGGTTTATTAAAGCATAAGCACTTTTGGGCGTGGATTTCAAGAGAAGTGAAACGCTACCAAGTATTCCATTATATTCGCAACGAATTATCTGACTTTCCTAAAAATCTCTCTAATGACAGAATCTCTTGAATTATTAATAAGATTTTGAATTATTAAAAAAATTACATTCTAGATATCTGAGTTAGTAGTTAGTAAACTAACTAATATTTAAAACAATAATACCCAATAAGAATTTAAATTAATCAAGTATTCTTATTAATCTGATCTGCCAACAAGCACTCATTCGGTCGGACAACTTTGCTTAATTCATACAGCTGCAAACCAACACAATACCAAAAATATATACATACATCTGTTGACAGTTAAGGTAAATGGGAAAGACAATCTTTGGTACGCATTTAGACATTTTCATCACATTCGAACTCTTTTTTATCTAGGTTATTCAAAAACCTAATTATTACTTAACGATATTACTTTCTTTTCATGTCAATTAATTTCGCAAAATTGCGCAAAAATAAAAACACAATTGACGAAACTCACACACAAATATGCATATTTCTAACGAGTTAATCCGACCAAAGTAATTGAGCTATTGTACCAGATTTTATTTTTTTTTATACCCGCTACCCATAGGGTAGAAGGGTATTATGACTTAGTGCCAACAGAAAATGTATGTAACAGGCAGAAGGAGGCATCTCCGACCCCATAAAGTATATATATTCTTGATCAGCGTCAACAGCCGAGATGATATAGCCATGTCCGTCTGTTCGTCTGTCTGTCCGTATGAACACCTGGATCTCAGAGACTATAAGACATAGAGACACCAAATTTGGCAAAAAGTTTCCTTCATACCCTACGCAGATCAAGTTTATTTCAAAAGTTGGATGCCACGCCCCCTTCGCCCACAATAAGCATTTTATTTTTTATGTAAATCGCGTATAACTCTAAAAGTTCTTTGTGTAATGATGTGTAATTTGGTAACCCATCTGCGCTTGACACTCTTAATATACCCTGTAATTTTGGTACAGATCGGATAAGTAGAACAAAAGTTATTCGTTAAATTATTTATCAAAATTTTTGTGCCCAGTGCATATGGACGTATTAAGTGTGTGAATGACCTAGAGATATCAAATTTGGTGACAGTATTCGTGTAGGTCTTACGCAGATCAAGTTTGTTTTAGATTTTTGCCACGCCCCTTTCCGCCCCCAAAAACTGTAAAAGCCGTCATAATAGACCTAGAGCATTGAATTTTGGTATGCATAATAATAATTATATTCTCAGTGAAAAACATGGAAGTTATTAGAGAATCAATTTTATATGCAAAATTCAGTTGCAGCTGCTCGCGATTTGTTTGTTTAGTTGACAAATGTTAGTTAATGGATTTAAAACAAGTGAGAAAGCTACAGTCGAGAGTGCTCGACCGTATGATACCCGCAACCCATTTCCAGAGAAAAAAAAATGTTAATGGTATTTTAACAACAAATATACCAAAAATATACTGAATTTTGTGTTTTGTTTGTATATATTTGAAAATAACGGTTAAAAATCCACAACACCGACAAGGTCACACTGTCAACTAAACAAACAAAGCGCGAGCAGCTGCAACTGAATTTTGCATATAAAATTGATTCATTAATAACTTCCTTGTTTTTCACTGAGAATATAATTATTATTATGCATACCAAAATTTCACTCGATCTCAACCAAATTCACAGGAATCATTGAGAATATAATTGTTATTATGCATACCAAAACTCAATGCTCTAGGTCTACTATTACGGCTATTCCAGTTTTTGGGGGCGGAAAGGGGCGTGGCAAAAATCTAAAACAATCTTGATCTGCGTAAGACCTACACGAATACTGTCACCAAATTTGATATCTCTAGGTCATTCACACAACAATTTTGATAAATAGTTTCACGAATAACTTTTGTTCTACTTATCCGATTTGTGCCAAAATTTCAGGGTATATTAAGAGTGTCATGCGCAGATGGGTTACCAAATTACACATCACTACACAAAGAACTTTTGGAGTTATACGCGATTTAGATTAATGCTTATTGTGGGCGAGGGGGGCGTGGCATTCAACTTTTGAAATAAACTTGATCTGCGTAGGGTATGAAGGAAACTTTTTGCCAAATTTGGTGCCTCTATGTCTTATAGTGTCTGAGATCCAGGTGTTCATACGGACAGACAGACGAACAGACGGACATGGCTATATCATCTCGGCTGTTGACGCTGATCAAGAATATATATACTTTATGGGGTCGGAGATGCCTCCTTCTGCCTGTTACATACATTTTCTGTTGGCACTAAGTCATAATACCTTCTACCCTATGGGTAGAGGGTATAAAAAAATATCTATATACAAAAAAACAAATTTTAGTATATTCGGTGGTATATATTTTGTTAAAATATCATTCAAGCTTTTTGTTTTCTCTCGAAATGGGTTGCGGGTATCATCCGGTCGAGAACTCTCGACTGTAGCTTTCTTACTTAGATTTGTCAGTCATATTCAAACAGTCAAAAACATTCTAAATGTTATTGTTATTATACGCAAATGAATACGAATCCCCTATTTTCAAAATATGTCACTTTGTATACCCTTTTCTTATTTAAAATAAGAAGAAAGGCGTTTCCGACCCTATAAAGTATATACGTATATACGCCGGTTTGTCCGTCTGTCGGTGTAATCTCAGAAACAGATAGCTAGACACACCAAATTTGGTACATACATATGAGGATTATTTTAAATTTAGGTACCACCTTCGCCCACAATATACAAAAATCCAGAACTAGTCAAATTTTGTTGATGTAAATTCGTTATAACTCGAGAAGTTCTTTATGTAATGATGTATAATTTGCTCTAAACTCTTCTCGCACTTTCGACACGGAACTTTGCTATACTAATAATTCAGTCTGTAAGAAGTGTATAACAAATTTGCAAGTGTGTGTATGTGAAGACGTCGGACAAAGATTTTAATGGTGCCGGATCTGCTAAGTGGGCGTGGTCAAGCAGAAGAGCTTTACAAAGTTTGCTATGCAAATTAGCTTACATTTGTTATTGTAAGCTTGAAATCTGCCTCAGAAAACTTAGTGCCAATATGGAATGTATGTAACATACATTAAGTATTTATATTGATCAGCGTAAAAAGCCGAGACGATATAGTCATGCCTGTCTGTCTGTCTGTTTGTCGGTCCGTATGGAGACCTAGATCTCAGAGACTAAAAGTTACCAAATGTTTAAGCACGTGTTTTTGTTGCCCGTAGATCAAGTGTTTATCAGATTTTAGCCGAGCCGCTTTCCGCCTCTCAATTAAAAAAAAAACGATTAGCTAAGAATATTTTAAAGCTAGAATTACTAGTTTTGGTACACACAATGATATCTATAGTCGAAATTAATACTGAATTTTGGTTGTAATTGAATGAAAAACATAGAAGTTAGTGAGAAGAGCCTTAGCACCAGATTCCAATAGATCCAAATTAATTTTGAAAGCGAGCTTAACTTTATCTAGAAAAATAGTTAAAGTAGTTCTTCCTCCAAAAAATAAATTAAGTAACGATAAAAAAAAAATTACATGATTTAGATATGATTTCAAATCAAAGCAACTAACGTAAAATTTAGAGCAGATATTAATAGATAGAATGATAGAAGGGTGCGATATCTATGAACTGCTAAATGTCGTCCACAATGCAAATGCAGTTCCTGCAACAGTTCCTGCAACAGTGCAACACGGAAACGTGACTGTTATGTGGCAGCATGACGGCACAGGTGGCGCTGCAAGGGAGGACATGCCACAAGGCCAAGCGAAATGAGGCTGACAAAAAAGTGCGAAGCATTTGTCAGCCGCCATCTCGCTGCAAGCGATTTGAGGACTTCACACGTTTCTCTCACTCGCCCTTGCTCACTCTCTACTTCTGTCTTTCTACTCTTGTTACTGTTTGTATCGCTGTCGTTTTGTTTCTGTTTCTCTGTTATTTTTGCAGCTGTTACTGTTGTTGAATCGGCGTTTGCATTTGTCACTTTTCACTGTGGGTTTGGGGCACGAAATAGAGGATGGCGACGGGGTCTGAAGTTGTTTTGTGGCATAAGTTTGGGCCGAGTTTCGTGACGCCGGCATCGCTTGATTTTCTTCTTCTCGCTGTTGTCATCGTAATTAAAATCATGTTAGAATGCTTTGTGAGCCTCGTTGCAATTGCTGCACTTCCGCAGGCTTTTATTGGTGTGTGTGCGTTGCTTGTGGTTGCTCATGTTTTTTATCCTTATGCAGTTGACATACGACAAGCTCAAAGACACATACACACACACACTTCGTTGGTTTTAAATTTGGGTACGCTCAAAGTCAGTCAAGTCAGTCAGCTTTTTATTTTTGCAGTTTGCATTCAAATATTAAAAACACCAAGCGACAAAAACAACTGTTTACAAATTGTGCCTTTGATTTGAGTCATCGTTGTCGTTATTGTTGTTGTTTGTTGCTGGAGTTGCTTTCATGCAGCTCTGTCGCTATTTATCAGACAGCAGCCTGCAGCTGCGACACATAATTAAAAATAAATTAGTTACAGCTACGCCAAGCCCTCGCCAAAAAATAAAAATCAAATCAATGAGAAAACATGATTAAAATAACTATGAATGAAATCAAATCGAACCAAAACGCAATGTATAGTATATGTGAAGTTCATAATTGCATAAAACTGGAACAAACAGTTGAAAACAATAACAAATTAAAATTTAATAGAAATACTTGCAAGATCGCAAATAAGCTATTAAAAAATTCTGCAACAATCAAAAATTATAAGTAACAAGTAAGAAAGCTACAGTCGAGAGTGCTCGACCGTATGATACCCGCAACCCATTTCGAGAGAAAACAAAAAACTGAAATGATATTTTAACAAAAAATATACCAATTGAAATTTTTTTTTTGATATATATTTGAAAATAGCGGGTATAAAAATCTATAACATAACGACATGGTCACACTGTCAACTAAACAAACAAAGCGCGAGCAGCTGCAAGTGAATTTTGCATATAAAATTGATTCTTTGATAACTTCCTTGTTTTTCATTCGATCTTAACGAAATTCACAGGAATCATTATCAGAATATAATTATTATTATGCATACCAAAATGCTCTATGTCCATTATAACGGTTTTTACAGCCTATGGGTCCGGAAAGGGGCGTGGCAAAAATCTAAAACAAACTTGATCAGTGTAGGACCTATAAGAGTACTGTCATCAAATTTGGTAGCTCATGGCATGGCTATATCGTCTTGGCTATTGACACTGCCGAGATGCCTCCTTCTGCCTGTTACATACATTTTCTGTTGGCACTAAGTTATAATACCCATCTACCCTATGGGTAGCGGGTATAGAAATAAATAAATATTGATATTTCAACAATGAAAATTCCCATTTTAAATTTTAAATTCAATAATTATTCATAAATATGTGTTAGTACAAGTTTAATGTATGTGTTAGTACTATTTTTTGATTATGGTTTTTATAGTTTTGTGCAAATTAATTACCAAGAGGATATATAATATAATATATAATTTCGATGATAGCCGACCACAGCCAAGTTGATTTAGCCATGGCCCTCTGTGTGTCCGTCTGTCTCTTACTTGTTGTATATAAACAGATTTCAACTTAAATTAAATGTAATAAAATACAAAACGGGTTTAGGATTAGAAGCAGACTTTCCGCATGATATATATATACATACGTATAAGCCATATATGTACCACACCACATAAATCAATGTTTAGCTCTTTCACTCGGCTCGTATTCGCAACTGTCACTTTGGCAATCGCAGAGGATTTCGAGGGGAAAGGAAAGAAAACCCGTTGCCATTAGTCGTTAGGAGCGTAAATTCAAAGCTGGACATGGATGTAGCATAAAAACTTTTGCATTAATATTCCAAACAATCGCAGTTATCTAAAACACGCCTCCGCAGAATGAAGGTGCATGTTGCAAACAGTGTTTGGTGGGGGAAGGGGATGGGCGAAGGCCACACCTTTGGGCAGGCAGTAGAGTAAAATAAAAACCAAACCAAACACAACGCGAAACCCTTTTTCGGCTCTAGCAGCGTCAGGGGAGCGTCAGATAGGCTACGAGAGGGGTTATCCCTCTTTTACATTTTTTCTGCATTTTTTATTTAATGCGCGCATTTCACACATTTCACAGTTGCTCAGCACGGGGGGTGGACGGTCAAAGTTTTTATCGATTTTCTGCAGGCATACGAACGGAGAGTGGTAAATGGGGTAGGGGCAAGGAGAATGGGAACGAGAACGGGAACAGGGGGCAGCCAAATATGCCTAGAGCAATGCCCATTTAGTGTCCAGTTTGGTTAGAGCGGGGGCCGCGAATGAAGCTGGTTCTGGTTGTTGTTGTTGGTTGTTGGCTGCTGGTCTCACTCGGCTCGGTTAAAACGCCCAAGCCGATGCCCGGCAGTAGAAAAAAAAGAGCGAACAACACACGACGTATCGAAACAAAAAAAAAAGGAGAGAACCCAAAACCCAAGTGATTAATTCAACATATTCATATGTGCGTGACGGCCCCCTTTCCAACCTTCTCCCACCACAAGCTCGCGAAAGTATCCCCGACCCGACCAGTCTCCCTCCTCCCATCTGCCTTGCCTAATGAGCAACATTTTCAGCCGAAACGAGAGACAACGCAATGCTACGCAACGCGACGGTAAACCAACAAGTCTCTCATGCTTAGCTAAGGCTAAGGGTTGCCAGGATGAGACGGGGAGGCGGGGAGAGGAAGCGCGGGGGCTTACCGCGGTGGCTGCTGCCTCAGCAAGTGGTGCGCTGGTCAGTGAAATATGAGCCAAAGTCGTAGATCCCCGTCTCCGTCTCCAACGCCATCACCACCCCCATTACCATTGCCGTTTCTGCCTCTGTCGCTGCCGCTGCTGCAGTCGCTGTTTGGGAGCGACCGCAGCTACTTTCTAATTAAGTATGTTTAGTAAGTGTGGAAGTGGAGAGCTTGGAGACCTTGCGCTGGTCAGCGGTACACACTGAGAGACATGTCAGCAACAGAGACCCAACCAACCACGCAGGCATTCGGTTTTAAAAAGGCAAGAGTAGGAAACAGGAAAGGGGACTGTGGAAGTGCACACGCATGTCTAAAATATCTAAATCTCCGCTCGCGCTTATCTCTATACTATATTCAAAAGGGGTCTACACACTCTACACATGTGTTTTTATGCGAACCCTTTTTGTTTTGACGTTTTTCTGAAAATGATGTTGGCAAAAACAGAACAGAAAAAGTTTCTAATGAGAACTCAAAAAAAAAAAAAAAGGAAAAAACCACTAATACCAGCAGCACAACAATGAGCGTTGTACAACAACAATAACACAGAGAACAACCAAGAAGAAGTACATATACATAGTAACGGGGTATACATGGCGTTTACGTTCTCCTCCTCCCCAAGGGTGACA
Source organism: Drosophila formosana (assembly GCA_035045625.1). Classification (NCBI taxonomy): domain Eukaryota; kingdom Metazoa; phylum Arthropoda; class Insecta; order Diptera; family Drosophilidae; genus Drosophila; species Drosophila formosana. The sequence goes on along the minus strand of JAWNOW010000140.1, from coordinate 110,031 downwards.
CTCCAACCTTCAGCTCCACCGCTTGTCCCCATGTTCATCTAACTCTTCAGTTTCATGCTCAGCTTAGAGCCAATGTGGGATCTTTGTGTGTATACTATATATTACTATATATAATTTATTTAATTTTTTTATTTTATTAAATCAAAATTATTAAAAGTAGAGTAAGTAATATTTAGAGTGAGGAGCAGAAATGATTTCACATTAAACATTTTCATGTAGCCTTATCACAAAAAAAAACAAGTAAGAAAGCTACAGTCGAGAGTGCTTGACCGTATGATACCCGCAACCCATTTTTGAGAGATAACAAAAATTCTTAAATGATATTTTAACAAAAAATATACCAAAGAATATACTGAAACTTGTTTTTTTTGTATATATTTGAAAATAGCGGGTAAAAATCCACAACACTGACATGGACACACTGTCAACTAAACAAACAAAGCGAGAGCAGCTGCAAGTAAATTCTGCATATAAAATTGATTCTTTAATAACTTTCTTGTTTTTCATTCGATCTCAACCAAATTCACAGGAGTCATTGAGACTTCCATTATTATTATGCATACAAAAATTCTAGGTCCATTATTACGGCTTTTCCAGTTTTTTTGGGGTGGAAAGGAGCGTGGCAAAAATCTAAAACAAACTTGACCTGCGCAAGACCTACACGAATACTGTCTCCAAATTTTATATCTCTAGGTCATTCACACACTTAAAACGTCCATATGCATTGGGCACAACTATTTTGATATATAATTTAACAAATAACTTTTGTTCTACTTATTCGATTTTTACCAAAATTACAGGGTATACTAAGAGTATTAAGCACAGATGGCCTACATCATAACACAAAGAACTTTCGGACGTATACGCGATTTAGATAAAAAAAAAACTTGACATGTTTTAGATTTATGCAAATTGTGGGCGAAGGGGGCGTGGCATCCAACTTCTGAAATAAACTACGTAATGAATGCAGGAACCTATGTGCCTCGTTTGTTGACAATGATCAAGAATATATATACTTTATGGGGTCGGAGATGCCTCCTTCTCCCTGTTACATACATTTTCTTTTGACACTAAGTTATAAAACGTGAAAATTTCTTTTGCTCGACGTTGCGTCATTATTAGTGAGGTTGTCTTTTTATACCCGCTACCCATAGGGTAGAAGGGTATTATAACTTAGTGCCAACAGAAAATGTATGTAACAGGCAGAAGGAGGCATCTCCGACCACATAAACTATATATATTCTTGATCAGTGTCAACAGCCGAGACGATATAGCCATGTCCGTCTGTCCGTCTGTCCGTCTGTATGAACACCTAGATCTCAGAGACTATAAGAGCTAGAGCTACCAAATTTAGGGACAGTACTCCTATAGGTGCTACGCCGATCAAGTTTATTTCAAAAGTTGGATGCCACGCCCCTTTCCGCCATCACAAGTCTGTAATAGCCGTAATAATAGACCTAGAGCATAATAATAATTATATTCTCAATGATTCCTGTAAATTTGGTTGAGATCGAATGAAAAACAAGGAAGTTATTAAAGAATCAATTTTATATGGAAAATTCACTTGCAGCTGCCCGCGCTTTGTTTGTTTAGTTGACAGTATCATACGGTCGAGCACTTTCGACTGTAGCTTTCTTACTTGTTAATCAATAGAATCATGTAGATATTCTTGGCAAACCTTTTTCCACCCACTACCTATAGGGTAGAAGGGTATTATAACTTTCTGTCTGTCCGTCTGTCTGTTTAGAATTTAGCCACGAATTAGGGCCTTCAGAAAATATACTTTACAGGTGTTGCCGTATAGCTGTAGTTGTGATCGTGCGAAAGATCACCTTTGAAATAGACCAACGCGGACGTTTCCTGAAAGTGAAATCGAGTAAACATGGATAAGCCAGACGCAATGTGCGTCGGTGCCTGAGATTAAATCCTGCTTGTAAAATTTTTGACGCTAATTTTGAACTGGGAAACGGGTATTTTACAGTCAAGCACACTCGAATGTAGCTTTCTTACTTGTGAATTATATATAGACTTTTCTATGAAAAAGTACAAGTTTATCGTGTAATTCAGAGCCTATATTTTAATATTCTATATATTTTATAAATTCTGAAAATAAATTCGTTATTCATTTTGTAGTAATCAAAATGATCGCTAGTCCATAGAAAAGCTGTGGATAAAGATGGATTAGATAAGAATGACCAGAGTTACAAGATTTGCTCACAGAGAACGAACAAAAGTAATAAACATTTTAGTTGAAGTGGGGAAGGCAATGCGAAATGCAGAGTGAAAGCTAATGAATGCAAGACATACATGGGAGATTGACATAAAAAGCAGAAACCATGCTTACATATGGGAAAGGAAGGAAGAGGATTGTGAATGTGAATGAAAGAAAGAAATATTTTCCAATGCAACGAAAAGGAAAGTTTGAGGTGGCAGCCTCGACTCGTCTGGTGCGCTATTGAAATAACCTTGGCAGTTGCCACCGCACACGAATGGCAACCAAGGAAGCAACATACAAAAAACAATGAACTGCTAAAAAGAGTAGAATGGGAAAAGTGAGAGGGGAAATGCTTAATAGAAAAAATGGAAGAAAGAAGCTGAAGTTGAAATTGAGGCTGCAGCTTAATTTAAAGGTACTGGCTGACGAATTAAGGATGTGCGTGCTGTAAGTTGTGAGTGTGAAATGAAGTAGAGAAGTAAAGAGGAAGGGTGTGATTGAAGGCGGTACTAGCTGCAATAGGACGTCGACTACATCCTGCAGCAAACAGCAGCTGTAAATCTCGCCTTTGTTCTGACCTTTTTTGTGTGCTTGTTTTTCTTTTTTTTTGTACTTGTGCATGTGTCAAATTTGCACGAGGAAGCCAAAAGGGGGTGGCATGAAAGTGGCGTCAGCGAAGAGAAGGTCTTGCACTTGAACTACGCCAAATACAACACAGTAAAAGAAGATGGCAGAGATGAAGACGGAGACAAGGAGGTAGATTGAATTGTAACCGATAGCCGACATGGCAAAGCTAAGTTGCTGCTGCACTTAAGCGGAAAATGGATTGAGAAGAAGAAGGGAGTAGGGATGATGAAGCGGACTGTGCTATTAAGGGATGCAATTGCAAGTGATTGTACTGCAAGTGTCGTTTGGGGTTTGCTCAGCAATTGCGAAAGCGAATGCCAAAGCGAAAGCGAAACATATGGGAAGAGGAGTCAGAAAGCGAATAGACTAGAGTTAAGGATAGGGAATGGGGTGGAAATGAAGTGTGGGCCAGTAGCTCTAATGATGTGTCTGCCTCGTGTTCGAGCTTTGGAGCTGCTTAGGCAAACACAACAAAACAAAACATCCAAACGGACCAACAAGCCGACAGTCATACATAGTAACCATTAGCATGAGTTTATTGCATTTGCGCTTTAGGGTATTCAGAGTTTATTTACTTCGTTCATATTTATATTCTAGTCGAGCCATGGCAAGAAAAGAGCGAGAATATTTACACTATAATGTAAATGGTCCGAGTTCAAATCGCATATTCAAAGCTATGGCAACAGATAATTATTTTGATTAACAGTTTGATATTTTGCCAACATTTTCTGATTAATTTGTTTTTCACAAAATTTATTGTTATTACTGAAAAGTTATGGTTAAACAAAAAAAAATTGTCTTGTAAGTTAATACATTTTCTTTTTGGTAAATAATTAAAGAATATTTCTGAAGTGTGTGTACACTGAGTATTCTGGAAAAATAACGTGCTAAAACTAAGAATAAATTCTTTAATCATATGATGTCAAAATTGCACCCAGAAACTAAATTCTTAAATCAATAACAAATTTCTTGAACAATTCCAGATTGGACATTTTTGAAATACAATTGTTCTTATCTTTTATAATGATGATTCTTAATTCAAGAATATCTTCTTAAAACTAAAATTAAATTGCACTTAGAAAACGTTATCTTAAATTAAGAACAAAATGTTTTGTATCATAGTAATAGATACAATCAGCTAGATCAGCTACAAACATACGAACAGGCAAACACAAAATATATATGTACATAGATATGTGTCTTTTAAAATGTCATCCATTACCATTTCGTCTTTGAAGACGTCTTTTAGTTAATTTATATAATATACATCCTTGCTATAGGGCGTGATCTTATAAGGTTGAGAGCAAACCGAATTAAAAACTTTATAGATAATAAGGGTTTTTGGACAAATTATTAATATTGTATTATATTTTATTTAAAAACAAGTAAGAAAGCTACAGTCGAGAGTGCTCGACCGTATGATACCCGCAACCCATTTCGAGAGAAAACAAAAAGCTTAAATGATATTTTAACAACAAATATACCACCGAATATACTGAAATTTGTTTTTTTTTTGTATATACATATTTTTTAAAAAATTCATTAAATACCGACATGGTCACACTATCAAATAAAACAAATAAAGCGCGAGCAGCTGCAAGTGAATTTTGCATGTAAAATTAGTTCACTAATAACTTCCTTGTTTTCATTCGATCCCAACCAAATTCGCAGGAACCATTGATTATCTAATCTTATCCGATTTGTACCAAAATTACAGGGTATATTAAGAGTGTCAAGCGTAGATGGGTTACCAAATTACACAAAGAACTTTTGGAGTTATACGCAGTGTACATAAAAAAAACTTGATTTTTTCTAGATTAATGCTTATTGTGGGCGAAGGGGGCGTGGCATCTATGGCTGTTATATAGTTAGAAGTTTTAAATTGAGCTTTTATTTTCCAATCATTTTAAATGGCAGAAGGAGCATTTCGTCATTTAGCAGTAGCAGTTAAATGTGATATGTAAAAAAAAGAGGGTGGAACATCTAGAGTATAAGTTGTGTCCCCAATCTTGATGCAAGCTGCACATCATATCGATTGCAGCAAAAGTGAAATCTTCCAACACTTGACAATGAGGCGAGGCATACGAGAAGCTTGAACAAGAGAAAGGAAGTGCAACGGAGCAAAACTGAGATGAGAGAGAAGTCTTCTTCGTAAAAATGGGGTTAAATTGCACAGAAATCACGCAGCAAATGCTGAACCATACATACAAAAGCAGCCCCAATAGTCGAAAACAGTACAGAGAGAGAGAGAGTGAAAGAAAAAAAGAGGGACGAGAGCCGTGGTTTTGTTTGACGCACTTAACACGGCGATGGCGACATGCACTTGAGTTGCACAAAAGCCCACTCATATATACACACACTACCAAAAACACACACACACAGAATTATGGAGACCGGGTGATTTGCACAGTTAGATGCACTAGACAGACACGAGACAAACACGAGAAAAACAAAGCCAAACAAGCCAGATTGTCTAACCCAACAACAAGCCATCACCCCAACGGCAACTGCATCCCTTACACTTCCCCCTTCTCTCCCCATCCATATCCCTTACCTTTTCCTTTTGGCTGTAACCCTTTCAAGTCGAACACCCACCGGGGCATTGAGTGCAGCATGTAGTATGCTGCATTCTGCATTAGAATGTCGACTTCAATGTCATGTTGACATAGAATCCTTACTGCTTTCTGTTTGCAGTACTTGCCCCAGGTTTAGTTGTAGAAGCCCCCCTGAAAAGCGAACGAAAGTGAAACGGTGGATGAAGTCGCGAATGCAAATGAAGCCGAGTCGAACCAGAGGAGATGAATATGGACGTGGAGACTGAGGAGCAGCTGCTGCTTGAGTGCACTTTTTGCACTATTCAAAGTTGAAGTGGTTATGGAGTGTGGAGTGCAGAGGGATGCAGAGAGTGAGCTGGGCTCGATATGTTGGTGGTGCAATGTCACATCTTGCACTTTTTTGAGGGTCGTTTGTGGGGTTGAAGGACGCACGCGAGGCGTCGTCGCCTCAATGGGGTTGACAATTGCGCATGTGGAAAAATGAGGCAGCCGCGACACCGACACTGACAACGATGCCAATGCCAATATCAACGTCGCTGCACATTCAAAGGTGCAAATATAACTTCAAACTGAAGCAAAAGTTGGTATGCAGAGGCATTCACTTCAAAGGGGGGCACTCCAATTGCAACCCCATCAGCTGGCTGTTGGCGGGCGCGAAAAGTGAAAGCCCCTTGGCGAAACGAAAGACGAACAAGTTTCGAGCGAATTCTAGAAGTTCGATGCGAGGATGGAGATGAAGCCGAGCCATCGTTACCATAAAAACCAATGAAATTTCGCTTAGGCTCGCTGCGTGCTGCGCTTTACGAGCAGTCCCCAAGGTTTCCACTCAATTTTGAGTCGCTATCGTCTTAGACTGAGACTGCCACAAGACACTGTGAAAGCTTGACATAAAAGCCAAAACGCACTAATGTCCTTAGCGTCCTTAAAGGCAAAATGCGTTTCAGTTTGCTTTCGAATTGGTTGTCGATGCTGTTTAAGCAACAAATAAAAAGGCGGAAAATAACAGCAACTGAATACTCTTGCCTAAAACACTAAAACCAAACTTCAAAATTGATAAATACCAATTTTTAAGATAGCTCAATAAAAAACAGATCAAATACTCTTGAACCCAAATTCTGCAACACAATTTGCGCAAAAGCAAACTAACCACATTTGTTTATTTTACATTATTTTCTGCTACGTGCTTGAATTGAAGCACATTTTATGGTAATAAAAATTATAATTATATTATACCCATTTCGAAAAAATACACTTATTTAATATACAAAAAAATATACTAACAAGTAAAAAAGTACAAAGATGCTTCGCTGCGAAGATGCCCTCAAAGTTAAAAGATCAAAATTGTGATTATGTGAATTATGGGGGTAGTTAAATTATATATTTTGTAACATTGAAAAAAAAATAAAAAACGCAACGCTTCGTTCATGTACATTTTTGTATGCATGCTGTATGCAACCGGAAATGGCGAATGACTTGAGAAAGTCAGCATTCTCTAAAGGCAGAGCATGCCGACAAAACTTTGTCGACGTTGATCTGATCTGCCACAGTTACTACTAATGGAAGCGCAAAAAAAGTCAGCAGCAATAGCAGCGGTCTCATGTGCGCGGGCGACAACTTTTTATTCCTTTGTTTAGAATAAAAATATAAATGTACACGTGTCTTGGCAATAGCCTCCGTTTTAGTGGTGGTAAACGCATCATACGCAGCCCCAATAGATTCAGATGAGAAACGCGACACAGAGCAGAGAATAGGGGAGGGACAAACGCGGACAGTGGACGCGAATTCGGCGGATTCGCTGGGGTTGTTGTTGGGAGCAGTTAAATTTTAATGTTGCTGCTGTATCGATATGCGTGCATGAATCTGCCTCTTGCTACGTACATATGTGGCATAATATTTCCAACAGCGGGCTACGTGCTAAATACGCTACCGCTGCCTCTGTCTCAGTCACAGTCGCTTCGCCGTCGCATTCTTGGTAAACGCGTCCTCTATGTGGAGTGGGAATGTTTAGTTGCGCTGCAAATCTAAAAGTGTTCTGGGTGCCAGCTGTAATTGTCACCAAAACACACAGGATGTGCGAGAGGAGGGTGTGAGCAAGAGTGGGAATGAGAAGAAGAAGGACAACGAAGCTTGTGCATTGCCTATGAATATCACATGAGCTGTGGAACTCGCGCAACTGGGCATTTCTTTATTTTTTTTTTGTTTTTCTTTACATAAGTTCGCAATGCCGTAAATTCTAATCAATATCCGGAGTATTTCCCGCATTCTGATGAGCACCGAGAGCCCAAAAAAGAACGCAGCTCAAGGACAAACTCCAACTCAAACTCAAAATAAAACTCACAGTAAAAGTTTTTGCAGCTGAAAGTCCTCGCAATCGATTTGCTATTTATTTAAATCAATTAATTTTCTTAACCAACAATTTCCTCAATTTGTTCTTTATGTTCGAAATGTTCCACAACATGTAATCGGAACCCTTCAAGCAATTTAACAGACAATGTCAAATTAAGCCTTTTCTTCGAGTTTATATAATAATACGAAGAGGCCTAATAATAATATATATGTCTCCAATTAAATTGTTAGTTATCGATTCGTATTGTATGTGTGTGACCGGTCGACAAATTTACAAGTGTGCAAGGTCGCGAGTCTGCAAGGTCAGCAATGTAAATTCAAGCCGCAGGTCAATTCAAACTTTTCTTTGGATTTACTATAATACTTATTTGTATGAGAAGTGCATACATAACACAATTTCTTATTATTTATCATATTCGAAACATAAAACTAAATTCTAAACATAAAAACTATTCTCCACTTTTATGGAGGCCTTCAGACCTAACTATTTTTCCCTTGTTTTATTGTGATATAACAATACACGTATAAAACAATATTTCTAATTAACAGTAACTAGTGTTTTCAGATGGATCTAGTTATTTAATTGTCCGATTAGTATTTTCATCAAAAGCTCATTGACGAACATACAAAACATATTCACTTATAATAATATGTGAAAGTCGTTTAGTCTGCAAGTCAGTTACATAAAATATCTTGTAAATTCCAAGTAATTTATCCAAGAAATAAAGACAAGGAGTACCATTGCTGCAGTCAAACATATTCGACTGGGAGACAACCTTTTTGTGTATTAAATATAATTTAAATATTAACGTATCCGTGTATGTAATACGCAATTAATTTGCATTAAAGCTGCAGAGCGATAAACAAGAATTTGTATTGGCTAGAAAGGAACATATGAAACTATAGCGAACATTGTACAGTAGAATTCGCAAGCGCATCAAAAACTTCAACCACACAAAATTTTGATTCTAAACATAGAAACAACTTTCGCTGAAGTTTCGAAGATTTTAAATGTCCTGAACTTATAGAAAACTTGACTGTTTTCAAAAGCTTGCCAAAAAGTTCTCTAGTTAAAGCCCGAGCTGATGAAGCTCCTAAGCTCCAAATTACTTGCTAAAAGCTTTATATACGCTTATGCTAAGCGAAGTTCCAACTTGATTGACAAATTGAAATCGAATCCCAAACCCCCAAGTTGGTGCTTACTAAGTTGACTCATTCTGGTCGCTTGTATTTAAATGTTAAACTGTATACATAAATTAAGTTAATCATTTTTGTTCAGTCCAAACTGTCAATGCTACTACGCTTAACGCAACCAGCTTAGGTAACAGGTACCAACTTACGTGCCAATTCCCGAAATACCTATTCTAGCCATCTTTAATCACAGATTTTAAAAAACCGTTTGGAAGCCCAGCACTCAATAATAGCCTCTGAGGCTAGCTTTGCAAACTCTTAGTAGAAAAGTCTGAGTTCAAATCCCGCAAGGGACCGTGGAAATTAAAAATTCACATTTATTAAATATGCTTCAATGTTCAATGTTATGTAATACCTCAAAGTTCCCTGACTGCGTTCATAGATTTTTAATTAAACGACAGCAGTGATCGAACTTTATGTAATTTAATAATTAAGGGTTATTTCATTAAAGCCCTTTTCGTTTCATTACTTCATTTAATTCCTGCTAAAAAGTGAAACTTTTTCTGAAACCTGCTAAAAAATAAATGGAAAGAAAAAACTTAATTTTACACATACAAATATGCGAGTTTAAGTAATACAAAAAAGTATAATTAAAGAATGTAGTTGATTTTTTTAAAAAAAGGGATCTTAAAAGTATTTTTATTTATAATGATAAATATTGTTGATGTGAGTCCAAGAGATTTGAATCGGTGACAATGCAAGTTAATCCAAGCACGTTAATCTGTGTGTTGAAATACAGGGTATATATGCAAGTATAATAAGTTATATGTATATATGGGTATTGCCGTCATTTCATGTTGAATTATATTATTGAGAATGGTGTAAATTGGAACTGTAACTCGCTCTGCTCTACTATCTGTGAACACCCAAAGTGATATCATATGCTATTCACGAGTATTTTACATTTTTACATTAGTTTTTGCAAGTCGTTCATGTTACATTTAATTGCATTTGATTTTGAGTACAATTTCGATTCGGATATATAGTTGAGAATGGTTCATATGTGTAATAATTACAAGCTAATGTTAAGTTAGAGTTGTTACCATGCTCGATCTAGTGAGTTGCCAAATAATTGTAAGAATTGTTCTTACGTGTACTTAGGTAGACATAATACAATTAAAAATTTGATACAAAATGGGTTACGAGTACTTAGGTGGCAACATTTTGATTCGTTATTCAATTTGTTTTGTTTTTTTTCTTCCGTTTTCTTTTGTTTTGTTTTTTTTTTCTGTTTTTCATTGTTTTGGTGTATTAATTAGTTTATCCTAAAAATTATATATGTACATAAATATATAATTAATTTCCATCTTCAGCTTCATTATTAATTCCATGTTTTTGTTTTTCTTTTGCCATTTTCACATAAATTCAGTCATGATTTAAAATATTTCTTCATATTCAGTTGATTTTTTTTAGATTTGCTTTTGAATTCGCAATTTTGCTTTTCGGTTTTTCTTTGTATTCATTTAAATAAAGCTCAAGGTAGTAATGCAAACCGGGCGCTGCATTTTCATTATTACGATTGCAGTTTCCTTTATTATTATTACAATTATTAGTTTAGTATTATTATTGATAATCAGACATAAATGCATCTGAAACTTAATGCCGTGAAATTAGGTTGCTCAAAAGAATAAAGCCGAATGAAATCATTGACAAATGTCTTTGAGTTTGTCCTCTCAATTGGAAAATTTCAAACCGGTGTAATCAATTGTGAATTATTAAAATGTTATTAATAAATTATTTTCGCTCAAAAAGTGTTAACCATCGTTCCTAATATATAATGTGTTTTTTCGTTTATGTAGATGTGTTTGTAATCGAATGACGCATTAAACAGTTGAATTACCTAAGATAACAATACCATAATACCAATAAAAATCACCAAATTCTTTATTGTGAAGATCGATTCAAAATGCATGTGTAATTAAACATTAATAAGTAAAATCATTTATAAAATTCCAGTCCCGTTATAATTCGAAACTAAAATAATATAAGAAGGACAATTTCCAAGCACCTCTGTACAATGTCTGATATTGATACGATTACAGTGTTGATGAGCTGATATCTTTACTCTGACAAAAACACTTGGAGGACTAATCATATAAACTATCTTCAAAAACTGATTCAGTTTATCAAATCAGAATTGCTTTAGCTTTCAAAAAAACCCTCATTCGCATGCGCTTGAAGCTCTACAATTGAACGTGCGCAAATATAAATATTTTCGCAGTATATTAACATTGAAGATATCGGACTATTCCTTTTTTTAGCATGAGCTATTTTTGCTACTAAAGTTGCGCTGCTTTTGTTAACAAATAAAATTGAGCCCATTTGATGAATTATGTTCATTGTATGCTTGATGATCATGGGTTTCAAGTTTTAGTAAACTAAAATGGCAATTGACATACGAATTATGACTGGCTAGCTATAATCAATATGATGCACACTTATCTTAATATATGCTATTATTATTGAACATTGTGATTAAGAATATTTATATGCATGTTATCGTGACCGTTATTAATATTGATTGATAAACAGAGTTCAGAGCTCGCTGTATGAAATGCGCATAGATGTCAGTGGATTTCTCAACATTATCGTCATCGTCATAAACGTCTGCGTCAATGTAATTGTTATTGTAAGCACAATAAAAACAGCTAAACAGCTAAAAGTACAATTATATACGTTTCGCGTCACGTTTGATCCTTATCGAGAACATTGTCAAGTTAATTAGCACTTAGAGCTTCAAACTATGGCATCTGAATGACTCTGGCTTTGATTGCAATTAGAGCAAATATATTGACTACCGCATCCGTATCCGTATAAGATCTAGATGAGCCAGAAATATCTGCAGGTCTTTAGCATTCTTCAGACGAGTGCAGGTCACAAAAGTCTAAAGGTCATTAGCTGTCACAGACTTGTGTTTTGAGAAACCCTTACATGATGTTTGAATGTGTTTCTTGTATTTGTATTTATATTTGTGTTTGTGTTTTGCATAATCATCTAGGCATCATCTAGGTGCTTTGCTCTACAAAATTGTCTTCTTAGCATAATGTCGGTTACACATACATACATACATACATACATATAAGTTATTTAAGTCAATTGTTATTCGTTTTGTGTTTGTTTCATTAGCCTAAGCAAAAGTTGGCGGCGTTTTGTGTTTGACCCACATTGAATGCATCTCTCTATTTGCATGTGCTTCTTAAATCTTTAAATAATTTTCAACAACTCTTCTTTCTGTTAAGCGTAATAACGCACTCTTCAAATGCGGAAGGCAAGAGGGAAGCCAAAAATATAGTATACATATATATAAATATGCAATTTCTTGCAATCTCCAGTGAGGAAAATAAACAAAAAAAATGTTTCGCATTACTAAGCATGTTAATATATACATAACTATATATATATATATATTGATTGATTGTGGATCGTTTGAAGAGCGCAGTTCTTTCGAATTGAGTCGTGTGTGTGTGGGGGTAGGCGGTTGATTGTGAGTGTGGGGTCTCTAATTTAATGCATACCAACAAAAAACATTCTCAACGAATGCAAGATAACATAAAACGAATGAAAATCAATCGGACCATGTGAATTATTACAAAATTTTGGTTCTAATAAGTGAAACTACATTTATCGCAAAATTCAATTTCAAAATTTTTAAAAACAAAACAAAAATACATACGAGTTTATGATGGTGGATGTCATAATTTAGTGTGACTGATGGTGACTGTTGGTTTTGGTCTTTTCATGATTGACAGACTGAGCGATTGACGTATAATTTAATGCTTGCATAGTTTCCACATTTTTCGTTAAAAACTGCATAGCTATAAAATAAGGCTCCGATCACGTTAGGCTTGTAAACATTATTGTTGTTGTTCTAGTTGTTGTTAATTTTCAATTAGTTGTTCTTGATGTTGTTGTGGTGATTGGCTGTTCTTGTTGCTGTTCTAGTAGTGAAGTGTGGTTCGTTTTGCAACTTCATGTTTTGTGATGGGATTTACTGTTCTTTCTTGCAAAAGGAAAAACAGCTTTTCAGCTTTTGAAATTCCGAGACTGCAATTAGACAAAGAAAGAAACATAGACTCAGACAGCGAAACCGCAAATGAAAGAGGTGAAAGAGGACACGAGTCTGATGGAGAAGGAAACAGAGAGTTTTGTTGTACTACATTAAATATGAGCGGTGCTGTGTTCGGTTTATATACGTATGTATATAATCACAAATAATAGTAATGAAAAGAGCAACAATTTAATTTAATAGCAATGGATTTCCTATTATTTTTGTGGTCAATAAGCTATAGTGTAATTTGATAACGAAAAAAGTCAATAAATATTTGAATTAAGCACAAAGCCAATGCAGAATGGCGAGATGGGTAGATAACATATAAATCAATCATTACAGCTTATCAGCCACTAATGACTTGGTAATTAGAGTATGTCATGCCACAAATGGCCTGATAATGTATGTGGACTGAATTACATCTAGTGCATTATGGGTATTATTATCGATATCAACAGAGAGACCAACAGACAGACAGAATTACAATGAATGAGACAGAAGGCGACTGAAGTGAGCACTGCACTGCGATTTACAAAGGGAGAAAGCTGCCCTTACAATTGCGATCCCTTTTGCTGCAAAACCTTGTCGCTATCACTTAGCTCACGTCCGGCTGCTGGACACCACACAAAGGAACTCATTGTTCTCAAAGGGGCCGTAGTTGGAGTTTTGTATGCCTACAGTAATACACTGCTCAAAGCGCCAATCATCCGACATTGTTGAGATCATCTGTGCACATAAAGAAAGGCACATATTAAATACTATAAATAACTGGGAATAATGTCAGGAGACATTACCTGTGTCAGTTCCTGTTCCCGACACTGCAGCACACGATAAACGCGCTTCTTGTCCATATACGGTTTCTGTTTTGGTTTTGAGAAGCAGAAGTGAGTTAATTTTACATGATTGGATTAGATTGAGGGCAGTCACCTGATCTCTGTGACTGATGCACTTCTTTAGCAGCGTAATCAACTGCGTCACATTGTAGAATTCGGCCTCCTCAAGGACGCCCTCCTCGGAGACGCCGTCCAAGACCAGTTTGCCATGGCGCAAATAATTTAGCACGGGCGCAAAGTACTTGGGATCTCTGTCAATTAAATATGCGCCAGTTTCATCCTGCAACGACAAGACAAGGAAAACAATTAGTCAATGGCAACAACAAAGCCACAGAGCATCTACTCTTGTTAAAAAAAGCTGTTGTCATATTATGTGTCAGCTTCGACCAGCCAAGCATCAAGTCAATAAATGCATGCCCTGCCCCCTCTTCCACTCCACAACTCGCAGTCTGCTCGCCTGTCTGTCTCCCACTTCGCAGAATGCATATTCTATTGTTTAGAGGAAGAAAAGGGGAACTAGCCACAACAAAAACTCGACTATTAGACTATTTGGCTAGCTGGTCGTATTAGCCTTTTCTTCGCCGAAGCGAACATTTTCTTGTTTTTGATTTTTAAACAATTTAAGCAGCGAAACATAACATACAGCAGCGCACGATCCACATCGCCTAACACTTCCATCGCTCTTAACCATCTGTATGTGTGTGTGTCGCTCTCAGCGTGGTATGTGCTTGTGTTTGTGTGCGCCTTAATTGGCGGTCACCAAGTTTTTTGGGATTGCCTTTGTCTTTGCTGTGACGAACAGAGGAGTTTGCCTATACCTGTGCGTTTATGTGTGTGTCGAGTGGGTGGCAGCATGAAAAATTGAATCAATAATAAAATCGGGGAGGTCTATATAAGTCTACTATTTTGCGCATTGCAATCATCATTTAAATACCAAGTCACAACCAAAACACTAGGCCTAACAAAATAAAGAAATTAATTGACTACGGGCAACGCAACAACATTCCATTGTTCAAGTGACGCTCGCCGCACAAACTTTTGTTTATAAAAGTGGCCAATGGAAAATGGCAAATAAACACTCGAAGGTGTGCGTGAGTGTGTGAGTTTGTGTGCCATATGTGAGGCTCATTTGATATATATTAGAATTTCTGGATGAATTTATTACGTTATACAAAAATGTTAATCGTTTCTCTCCCATCCACTTCTGCCAAACCCCATCCGCCTTCCCCTGATCGCTGCACCAAAACAACATGCCGTCAAGGACTCGACAAGCTTGTAAATCCATCTGTATGTGTACAAATATACAAATGCGTTGCTTATGCAGCCCCCATCCACCCCTTACTCTATCATTAACAATGCAATGTACGTCGACGTTGACGCTAAATGCAGCTTGGCGTGACCCTGGCAAGTTCTTCTGCTTCTGCTGCTTATTCTAGTGTAGTATTTGTTTTTAGAATGTCCTGCACTGCTTGCTTGCATGTGTGCGCATGTTTGTGCCATTACAAATTTTGGTGCTGAATTTATGACTGTAATTATATGTATATGTACACAGCTTGCAGCTTTAAGCGCGAATAGCCGCTATAATAAATATGGTTAGCAACTATGACAAATATGTACATACTTGTATTAAAGCATGCAAAACAATCAAAACATGCAAAATCATATATATTTATTGATGTAGTAATGTTCACTCACCCGATCTGATATCAAATCACAATCCTCTTGTATGAGACGCGACAAAAACGAATTGGGGTCACGGGAAAGTGTCGTTTTCGTGGTTAGAAAGTAGGTGCCACCCACATTGAGCTTGACCCATTGGTCTGTGCCTTGTTTCTTCAGCACATTGGGACTCTTCCTCGAGTTGATGAACACTGTGCTCATATTTGGATAGTCGTCGTTGTTTCTAAGATTATGATGAGGATGAGAAAGTTGTTCTGTTGTTTGTTATTCCTATTATGTTGCAGTAATTGCATTCGCATTCGTTGGGTGCGCGCGTCTCTGATTCTCCTTTTCCACTTCTGTTTCAATTGCTGGTTCTTCTTCTTCAGCTGCTGTTATTGCGGCCTGCTGCACTCACGCACACGGGCACGACAGACACAAACACATACACGTGGGCAGGTGCATGTATTGGTGTACAAGTAAAGTAGAGTGGCAATCAGCACGCGGACGTCGTAATCAAATACAGCAGAGAGACAGAGAGAGAGCTGCAATTCGATTCTTATTCTTATTTGTCACCTCACTGCCAAGTTAATTTCCCTTTTCTTCCCGTTGCGTTCGCCTTGGAATTATCTTGTTTTTGTGTTGTTTGTTTGACCAGTTTCAGCTCATGCTTTTGCTTTTGGCTTTGCTTCTTGCTCCTTCTTTGTTGCACCTTATTTTCGCATCTGATAATTGTTGCATTCCCCACCACACAAAACACTATTCTACTGTATTCCTTCAATTTATTGGCCACGTTTTTAATTTCTGCACGCATTCATTTATGTCTCCGTACCATTTGCATTTGATGATACAAATAATTTTTCATTGAGAACGACCATTAAAAAACAAAACAACACTGTCAGACTTTTTGTTTCCCAAAAAGAGCTTTACAAAAGCTTATTTTATTTAACATCAGACGGGTTGTGACCACAAGCAGCAAACATGAAAAATACCAAAATACCAAAGCTCTGATATGTGTCACTTTCATCAATATTTCGGTATATTTTCAAAACAAGTATAAAAATGCGAGTCATTCTATTTAGTCTCTTTTCAGTGTATTTTTGAAAAAATTATATAGAAGAAAATTATATAGTTAAAAAACAAACTTTAGTTATCAATTTTAACGTTTTAACTCCAAGCGCATAACGTCTTAAACCAAATTACAGAACCCCTGTATGTTGACAATATATACCAGCACATAGCAGTTTTACAATTTCAACAAAAACGTGATAAAAGTCAATCATTGAAAAAACTATATTTCAGTGAGTGGCCTACAAATTGTATTTCAGATATACATTATGCTGTTGTGAATCAGCACACGATGGTGGTGGTCGGTCGATACTTATCACATGCAACTCTGCGCCCAGCTGTAATATGCCACGAATATTTTCGTGACTACTTCAACCAAAACTGTGACACTCAGCTGAGTGGTATCAGAGGCACATCAATTAGCTATCCAAAGCTGGATGCTATAAAACAACCCACTATTTTGAAAAGAGAAATCCACATTAAGGTATTCCTCAAATTAAAATTGATCAACAGTGTTCTGCTGAGAGATTAATTCTTAGAAATGAATATGCATAACTAATTAGATGAATGGGAAAAATAGAATAGAGAGAAATGTAAGGTAAGATATTGTTGCTTGTACGCATTAGGCGACAACTCTGCAGACGTTACGCCTGTGCAAAAACTAAAATTCGCTTAAGCAGTCGTAGCACAAGTCTTCGCTGGTGTACACGTGATCGGGAATCGATCCGAATCATGCAGGGAAAACCGACATTAAATACTGCAAGTCTGCTACTGGTGGTTGCAGCCATGTTAATCTTTGGGTTCACTTTGGATTGCGTCAGTGCATTGCCATC
Organism: Drosophila formosana; assembly: GCA_035045625.1. Taxonomy (NCBI): domain Eukaryota; kingdom Metazoa; phylum Arthropoda; class Insecta; order Diptera; family Drosophilidae; genus Drosophila; species Drosophila formosana. The sequence continues at coordinate 92,656 of JAWNOW010000140.1, read as the reverse complement.
GCCTATGTTATATAAGCGCAATCCTGCCGACAAATTCGAGGCGGGTGAGTTGGATTTTGTAATTAAAATTTTGCAACCAACTAATCTCTCTTTCTCTCGCCCTCTCACCTCACACAGATCTGGTGCCCGTCTCGTCCACCGTTATACCGCTCACGGTGCTAGAGATGAGCTACGGCCTTGGCGGCAAACCAAGCAATAAATACAAATCAGCCTATCTTCGCAAGCTGCGCAAGCAAGCCCAGCAAAGAGAAAAGTCAGGGGAAACCGCTTCAAATGAATATAATAATAAAACTAATAATTATTATAAGAATCTAACTATCTTTCCCTTGTTTTATTGTGCCGCAGTATTCATTCGGACTAAGATATAACAAAACAATCTTTCTAATTAAAAGTAACTAGTGTTTTCAGATGGATCTAGTTATTTAATTGTCCGATTAGTATTTTCATCAAAAGCTCATTGACGAACATACAAAACATATTCACTTATAATAATATGTGAAAGTCGTTTAGTCTGCAAGTCAGTTACATAAAATATCTTGTAAACTCCAAGTAATTTATCCAAGAAATAAAGACAAGGAGTACCATTGCTGCAGTCAAACATATTCGACTGGGAGACAACCTTTTTGTGTATTAAATATAATTTAAATGTTAACGTATCATTGTATGTAATACGCAATTAATTTGCATTAAAGCTGCAGAGCGATAAACAAGAATTTGTATTGGCTAGAAAGGAACATATGAAACTATAGCGAACATTGTACAGTAGAATTCGCAAGCGCATCAAAAACTTCAACCACACAAAATTTTGATTCTAAACATAGAAACAACTTTCGCTGAAGTTTTGAAGATTTTAAATGTCCTGAACTTATAGAAAACTTGACTGTTTTCAAAAGCTTGCCAAAAAGTTCTCTAGTTAAAGCCCGAGCTGATGAAGCTCCTAAGCTCCAAATTACTTGCTAAAAGCTTTATATACGCTTATGCTAAGCGAAGTTCCAACTTGATTGACAAATTGAAATCGAATCCCAAACCCCCAAGTTGGTGCTTACTAAGTTGACTCATTCTGGTCGCTTGTATTTAAATGTTAAACTGTATACATAAATTAAGTTAATCATTTTTGTTCAGTCCAAACTGTCAATGCTACTACGCTTAACGCAACCAGCTTAGGTAACAGGTACCAACTTACGTGCCAATTCCCGAAATACCTATTCTAGCCATCTTTAATCACAGATTTTAAAAAACCGTTTGGAAGCCCAGCACTCAATAATAGCCTCTGAGGCTAGCTTTGCAAACTCTTAGTAGAAAAGTCTGAGTTCAAATCCCGCAAGGGACCGTGGAAATTAAAAATTCACATTTATTAAATATGCTTCAATGTTCAATGTTATGTATGTAATACCTCGAAGTTCCCTGACTGCGTTCATAGATTTTTAACTAAGCGACAGCAGTGATCGAACTTTATGTAATTCAATAATTAAGGGTTATTTCATTAAAGTCATTTTCGTTTCATTACTTCATTTAGTTCCTGATAAAAACCTGAAACCTGCCAATAAATAAATGGAAAGAAAAACTTAATTTTACACATACAGTAATACAAAAAAGTTTAATTAAAGAATGTAGTTGATTTTTTTAGAAAAGGGATCTTTAAAGTATTTTTATTTATAATGTCAAATATTGTTGATGTGAGTCCGAGAGATTTGAATCGGTGACAATGCAAGTTAATCCAAGCACGTTAATCTGTGTGTTGAAATACAGGGTATATATGCAAGTATAATAAGTTATATGTATATATGGGTATTGCCGTCATTTCATATTGAATTATATTGTTAAGAATGGTCTAGATTGGAACTGTAACTCTCTCTGCTCTACTATCAGTGAACACCCAGAGTGACATCATATGCTATTCATGAGTATTTTACACTATTACATTAGTTTCTGCAAGTCGATATATGTAGTTGAGATTGGTTTGTATGTGTAATAATTACAAGCTAATGTTAAGTTAGAGTTGTTACCATGCTCGATCTGGTGAATTGCCAAATAATTGTAAGAATTATTCTTACGTGTACTTAGGTACACATAAAACATTTAAATATTGGATACAAAATGGGTAACGAGTACTTAGGTGGCAACATTTTGATTCGTTATTCAATTTGTTTTGTTTTTTTCTTGTTTTGCATTGTTTTTTTTTTGTTTTGGTTTTGGTGTATTATATAGTTTATTTTTAAAATTATATATGTACATACATACATAAATATATAATTAATAATGCGTAACTCTAGCTTCAACTGCAACGCATTTACATTTTCATTGCCATATTAATTTCCATCTTCATATTTATTAATAATTCCATGTATTTGTTTTTCTAGTGCCATTTTCACATAAATTCAGTCGTGATTTAAAATATTTCTTCATATATTTTGTTGATTTTCTTAGACTTGCATTTGAATTTGCAATTATGCTTTTCGGGTTTTGTTTGTATTCATTTAAATAAAGCTCAAGGTAGTAATGCAAACCAGGCGCTAAATACGCACTTTGCACGCAATAGAACGAAACAACGTTTTGCCAAAATATTAATATTTAATTAACTGCATTTTCATTATTACGATTGCAGTTTCTTTTATTATTATTACAATTATTAGTTTATTATTATTATTGATAATCAGACATGAATGCAACTGAAACTTAAATTGAAACTTAATTGAAACTGAAATTAGGTTGCTCAAAATGACCAATGACCAATGTCTTTGAATTTGTCCTCTCAATTGGAAAATTTCAAACCGGTTTAATCAATTGTGAATTATTAAAATGTTATAAATAAATTATTTTCGCTCAAATTAAATTATTTTCGCTCCTTTTTTTAGCATGAGTTATTTTTTCTACTAAAGTTGCGCTGCTTTTGTTAACAAATAATATTGAGCCCATTTGATGAATTATGTTCATTATATACTTCATGATCGTGGGTTTGAGGGTTTGAAGTTTAAGTAAACAAAAATGGCAATTGACATACGAATTATGACTGGCTAGCTATAATTCTAATAATCAATATGATGCACACTCATCTCAATATATGCTATTATTATTGAACATTGTGATTAACAATATTTATATGCATGTTATCGTTACCGTTATTAATATTGATTGATAAACAGAGTTCAGAGCTCGCTGCATGAAATGCGCATAGATGTCAGTGGTTTTCTCAACATTATCGTCATCGTCATAAACGTCTGCGTCAAAGTTATTGTTATTGTAAGCACAATAAAAACAGCTAAACAGCTAAAAGTACAATTATAAACGTTTCGCGTCACGTTTGATCCTTATCGAGAACATTGTCGAGTTAATTAACACTTAGTGCTTCAAACTATGGCAGCTGACTGACTCTGGCTTTGATTGCAATTAGAGCAAATATATTGACTACCGCATCCGTATCCGTATAAGATCTAGATGAGCCAGAAATATCTGCAGGTCTTTAGCATTCTTCAGACGAGTGCAGGTCACAAAAGTCTAAAAGTCATCAGCTGTCACAGACTTGCGTCTTGGGAAACCCTTGCATTATTCCCTTCTTAGTTTCTTTTGTATTTTTCTATTTCACGCAAGTTTGAATGTGTTTCTTGTATTTGTATTTATATTTGTGTTTGTGTTTTGCATAAGCATCCAGGCATCTTCTAGGTGCTTTGCTCTACAAAATTGTCTTCTTAGCATAATGTCGGTTACACATACATGTTGTTATTTGTTTTGTTTTGTGTTTGTTTCATTAGCCTAAGCAAAAGTTGGCGGTGTTTTTTTTGTGCTTGACCCACATTGAATGCATCTCTCTATTTGCATGTGCTTCTTAAATTTTGAAAGCATTTTCAACATTTCTTCTTTCTATTAAGCGTAATAACGCACTCTTCAAATGCAGAAGGCAAAGGGAAGCCAAAAATCTCCAGTCAGAAAAATAAACAAAAAAAAATTTTTCGTATTACTAAGCATGTTAATATATAAATAACTATATATATTAATTGATTGTGGATCGTTTGAAGAGCGCAGTTCTTTCGAATTGAGTCGTGTGTGTGTGGGGGTAGGCGGTTGATTGTGAGTGTGGGGTCTCTAATTTAATGCATACCAACAAAAAACATTCTCAACGAATGCAAGATAACATAAAACGAATGAAAATCAATCGGACCATGTGAATTATTACAAAATTTTGGTTCTAATAAGTGAAACTACATTTATCGCAAAATTCAATTTCAAAATTTTTAAAAACAAAACAAAAATACATACGAGTTTATGATGGTGGATGTCATAATTTAGTGTGACTGATGGTGACTGTTGGTTTTGGTCTTTTCATGATTGACAGACTGAGCGATTGACGTATAATTTAATGCTTGCATAGTTTCCACTTTTTTCGTTAAAAACTGCATAGCTATAAAATAAGGCTCCGATCACGTTAGGCTTGTAAACATTATTGTTGTTGTTCTAGTTGTTGTTAATTTTCAATTAGTTGTTCTTGATGTTGTTGTGGTGATTGGCTGTTCTTGTTGCTGTTCTAGTAGTGAAGTGTGGTTCGTTTTGCAACTTCATGTTTTGTGATGGGATTTACTGTTCTTTCTTGCAAAAGGAAAAACAGCTTTTCAGCTTTTGAAATTCCGAGACTGCAATTAGACAAAGAAAGAAACATAGACTCAGACAGCGAAACCGCAAATGAAAGAGGTGAAAGAGGACACGAGTCTGATGGAGAAGGAAACAGAGAGTTTTGTTGTACTACATTAAATATGAGCGGTGCTATGTGTTCGGTTTATATACGTATGTATATAATCACAAATAATAGTAATAAAAAGAGCAACAATTTAATTTAATAGCAATGGATTTCCTATTCATTTTGTGGTCAATAAGCTATAGTGTAATTTGATAACGAACAAAATCAATAAATATTTGAATTAAGCACAAAGCCAATACAGAATGGCGAGATGGGTAGATAACATATAAATCAATCATTACAGCTTATCAGCCACTAATGACTTGGTAATTAGAATATGTCATGCCACAAATGGCCTGATAATGTATGTGGACTGAATTACATCAAGTGCATTATGGGTATATTATCGATCTTAACAGAGTAACCAACAGACAGACAGAATGACAATGATTAAGACAGAAGGCGATTGAAGTGAACACTGCACTGTGTTTTACAAAGAGAGAGAGCTGCCCTTACATTCGCGATCCCTTTTGCTGCAAAACCTTGGCGCGATCACTTAGCTCCAACTCACGTCCGGCTGCTGGACACCACACAAAGGAACTCATTGTTCTCAAAGGGGCCGTAGTTGGAGTATTGCATGCCTACAGTAATCAACTGCTCAAAACGCCAACCATCTGACATAGTTGAGATCATCTGTGGACATACAGAAAGGCACATATTAAATACTATAAATAACTGGGAATAATGTCAGGAGACATTACTTGTGTCAGTTCCTGTTCCCGACACTGCAGCACACGATAAACGCGCTTCTTGTCCGCATACGGTCTCTGTTTTGGTTTTGAGAAGCAGAAGAAGTGTGTTAATTTTACATGATTGGATTAGATTGAGGGCATTCACCTGATCTCTGTGACTAATGCATTCCTTGAGCAGCGTAATTAACTGCGTCACATTGTAGAATTCGGCCTCCTCAAGGACGCCCTCCTCGGAGACGCCGTCCAAGACCAGTTTGCCATGGCGCAAATAATTTAGCACGGGCGCAAAGTACTTGGGATCTCTGTCAATTAAATATGCGCCAGTTTCATCCTGCAACGACAAGACAAGGAAAACAATTAGTCAATGGCAACAACAAAGCCACAGAGCATCTACTCTTGTTAAAAAAAGCTGTTGTCATATTATGTGTCAGCTTCGACCAGCCAAGCATCAAGTCAATAAATGCCTGCCCTGCCCCCTCTTCTACTCCACAACTCGCAGTCTGCTCGCCTGTCTGTCTCCCACTTCGCAGAATGCATATTCTATTGTTTAGAGGAAGAAAAGGGGAACTAGCTACAACAAATGTTTATATTTATTGTGCTTGATGGTCCATGTTTGATATTCAAATTCTGGCGAATACGACAACAAATATGAATACGAGTACTCGCTTTTACCAACGAATAATTTGCAATTTACAGTTAATTAAATATTAATCCTACTATTTGTATTATTTTTCGTTTTAATTAACTAAATTCACTTTCTAATATAAATATAAACAAAAAAAACTAAAATTTTAGAACAGTAAAAAGAAATAGTATGTGGAATATTAGAATCATACATAGACATATATGTTAATTTACTACATTTTCTGGTCACTAGAAGAGCATAAAGCAATTGCCAAATTATCTTTTAATATACATATATAGATATGTGTATATATATACTGACTGACACCCTGTTGGGTGGTTATCTGATTACTCGACTATTGGACTATTTGGCTAGCTGGTCGTATTAGCCTTTTCTTCGCCGAAGCGAACATTTTCTTGTTTTTGATTTTTAAACAATTTAAGCAGCGAAACATAACATACAGCAGCGCACGATCCACATCGCCTAACACTTCCATCGCTCTTAACCATCTGTATGTGTGTGTGTCACTCTCAGCGTGGTATGTGCTTGTGTTTGTGTGCGCCTTAATTGGCGGTCACCAAGTTTTTTGGGATTGCCTTTGTCTTTGCTGTGACGAACAGAGGAGTTTGCCTATACCTGTGCGTTTATGTGTGTGTCGAGTGGGTGGCAGCATGAAAAATTGAATCAATAATAAAATCGGGGAGGTCTATATAAGTCTACTATTTTGCGCATTGCAATCATCATTTAAATACCAAGTCACAATCAAAACACTAGGCCTAACAAAATAAAGAAATTAATTGACTACGGGCAACGCAACAACATTCCATTGTTCAAGTGACGCTCGCCGCACAAACTTTTGTTTATAAAAGTGGCCAATGGAAAATGGCAAATAGACACTCGAAGGTGTGCGTGAGTGTGTGAGTTTGTGTGCCATATGTGAGGCTCATTTGATATATATTAGAATTTCTGGATGAATTTATTACGTTATACAAAAATGTTAATCGTTTCTCTCCCATCCACTTCTGCCAAACCCCATCCGCCTTCCCCTGATCGCTGCACCAAAACAACATGCCGTCAAGGACTCGACAAGCTTGTAAATCCATCTGTATGTGTACAAATATACAAATGCGTTGCTTATGCAGCCCCCATCCACCCCTTACTCTATCACTAACAATGCAATGTACGTCGACGTTGACGCTAAATGCAGCTTGGCGTGACCCTGGCAAGTTCTTCTGCTTCTGCTGCTTATTCTAGTGTAGTATTTGTTTTTAGAATGTCCTGCACTGCTTGCTTGCATGTGTGCGCATGTTTGTGTGTGTGGGCGTGCACACACTGCCATTACAATTTTTGGTGCTGAATTTATGACTGTAATTATATATGTACACAGCTTGCAGCTATAAGCGCGAATAGCCGCTATAATAAATATGGTTAGCAACTATAACAAATATGTACATACTTGTATTAAAGCATGCAAAACAATCAAAACATGCAAAATCATATATATTTATTGATGTAGTAATGTTCACTCACCCGATCTGATATCAAATCACAATCCTCTTGTATGAGACGCGACAAAAACGAATTGGGGTCACGGGAAAGTGTCGTTTTCGTGGTTAGAAAGTAGGTGCCACCCACATTGAGCTTGACCCATTGGTCTGTGCCTTGTTTCTTCAGCACATTGGGACTCTTCCTCGAGTTGATGAACACTGTGCTCATATTTGGATAGTCGTCGTTGTTTCTAAGATTATGATGAGGATGAGAAAGTTGTTCTGTTGTTTGTTATTCCTATTATGTTGCAGTAATTGCATTCGCATTCGTTGGGTGCGCGCGTCTCTGATTCTCCTTTTCCACTTCTGTTTCAATTGCTGGTTCTTCTTCTTCAGCTGCTGTTATTGCGGCCTGCTGCACTCACGCACACGGGCACGACAGACACAAACACATACACGTGGGCAGGTGCATGTATTGGTGTACAAGTAAAGTAGAGTGGCAATCAGCACGCGGACGTCGTAATCAAATACAGCAGAGAGACAGAGAGAGAGCTGCAATTCGATTCTTATTCTTATTTGTCACCTCACTGCCAAGTTAATTTCCCTTTTCTTCCCGTTGCGTTCGCCTTGGAATTATCTTGTTTTTGTGTTGTTTGTTTGACCAGTTTCAGCTCATGCTTTTGCTTTTGGCTTTGCTTCTTGCTCCTTCTTTGTTGCACCTTATTTTCGCATCTGATAATTGTTGTTGCATTCCCCACCAAACAAACACTATTCTACTGTATTCCTTCAATTTACTTGGCCACGTTTTTAATTTCTGCACGCATTCATTTATGTCTCCGTACCATTTGCATTTGATGATACAAATAATTTTTCATTGAGAACGACCATTAAAAAACAAAACAACACTGTCAGACTTTTTGTTTCCCAAAAAGAGCTTTACAAAAGCTTATTTTATTTAACATCAGACGGGTTGTGACCACAAGCAGCAAACATGAAAAATACCAAAATACCAACGCTCTGATATGTGTCACTTTCATCAATATTTCGGTATATTTTCAAAACAAGTATAAAAATGCGAGTCATTCTATTTAGTCTCTTTTCAGTGTATTTTTGAAAAAATTATATAGAAGAAAATTATATAGTTAAAAAACAAACTTTAGTTATCAATCTTAACGTTTTAACTCCAAGCGCATAACGTCTTAAACCAAATTACAGAACCCCTGTATGTTGACAATATATACCAGCACATAGCAGTTTTACAATTTCAACAAAAACGTGATAAAAGTCAATCATTGAAAAAACTATATTTCAGTGAGTGGCCTACAAATTGTATTTCAGATATACATTATGCTGTTGTGAATCAGCACACGATGGTGGTGGTCGGTCGATACTTATCACATGCAACTCTGCGCCCAGCTGTAATATGCAACGAATATTTTCGTGACTACTTCAACCAAAACTGTGACACTCAGCTGAGTGGTATCAGAGGCACATCAATTAGCTATCCAAAGCTGGATGCTATAAAACAACCCACTATTTCGAAAAGAGAAATCCACATTAAGGTATTCCTCAAATTAAAATTGATCAACAGTGTTCTGTTGAGAGATTAATTCTTAGAAATGAATATGCATAACTAATTAGATGAATGGAAAAAATAGCAGAATAGAGAGAAATGTAAGGTAAGATATTGTTGCTTGTACGCATTAGGCGACAACTCTGCAGACGTTACGCCTGTGCAAAAACTAAAATTCGCTTAAGCAGTTGTAGCACAAGTCTTCGCTGGTGTACACGTGATCGGGAATCGATCCGAATCATGCAGGGAAAACCGACATTAAATACTGCAAGTCTGCTACTGGTGGTTGCAGCCATGTTAATCTTTGGGTTCACTTTGGATTGCGTCAGTGCATTTCCATCGCCTATGTTATATAAGCGCAATCCTGCCGACAAATTCGAGGCGGGTGAGTTGGATTTTGCAATTAAAATTTTGCCACCAACTGATCTCTCTCTTTCTCTTGCCCTCTCACCTCACACAGATCTGGTGCCCGTCTCGTCCACCGTTATACCGCTGACGGTGCTAGAGGTGAGCTACGGCCTTGGCGGCAAACCAAGCAATGAATATAAATCAGCCTATCTTCGCAAGCTGCGCAAGCACGTCCAGCAAAGAGAAAAGTCAGGGGAAAACTCTTCACCAGATGCCTCGGAGCTGCTGCCGGCGGCAAGCGATGCAGACACCTTGATCACAGGTAAGTTGTTTTGTCTACAGCTATTAACTCTCTCGCTAACTTACACTCTTTTTTTCCTTTTTTTCTCGGTCAGTCAAATCGCAGCAGCAGGCGGCCAAAGTCAAGGCCATTTAACTAGAACTATGACTGAAGCTGCAACTGGAACTGGAACCAGAACCAGATTTGAACTTCGAGCAGACTCAAAAACATTTGTTGCGTTGGTGTTAAAGTTGCGGCAATGATATCATTGCAACAACAACAATAAAAGCGACTACAGTCTGAATTAACTTACTAAAAAAAATAAAATTAAAGACGAATGCAAAACATAAAAAAAAAGTCAAGGTGAAACAAGTTTGGATAAAAGACTTGCGAGTTGTCGCTTCCATCCAAGGCAATTTTATCTTGCTTTTGCCTTTTTGGCATCTGCCAACTAACTACCCAGCCGAGTGTGCTCAACTCTTAGATACCCGCTAACTAATTTCATCATCAGTCACAATTATTTACACACGGATAAAAAAGAGAGGATACCTTCATGATTAATTAACAATCAAATTCTTGAATTTGAGGATCTTTTTTCTTAAAATTTCAGTCATGATTTTTTTCTTATTTTAATAGAAAACAAATGATGCATTAATAGGAACTATAATAAAGCAAGAATAAACTAAAAAAACTAGCTAAAAATAAAACTCATGAAGAAATAAAACTCATTCTCCTTAATTAAGTTCAGAAATATTTTTCAATAATAATTGTGGCTTCTATTTTGAGAATAAGGCTTCAAAATTACAAGCTTTAAGAACATTAATATTATTTGTTGACTAAACTATTAAGAATTTCAAACTAATTATTATTTTTTAATTTTATTGTTTGTTTTCCCCTTTACCCTTTTGACTGTCGGGTATTACAACCGGCGATCGACAACTCGCAACTGCGGCAAGTGGGAGCTGATGGTGAGAGGTGCAGCGTGGGTGGAGCTATTATATATTATTGATTCCATCACCGTAGGGCAGTCGAAATAAGTTAAGTGAATCACTCGTTGATCGATAATAGTCATTAGAACTGCTGTCACGCCTCTATGGGCCATTGCAGATTATATTTCCTGTGCGAGCCGAAAAGCACAATTCAATCGAATCAAACTGTCATCCAATGCAATTTTAAACAAGAATCGCTCACACGCACACAACTACTCATGTGTGTGCTTAGACAACAATGCTTGTGTGTGTCCGCCGGAAAACACTTGTTCAATGTTGACTCGATTTCGATTGTCATGTTCCGAGGGTGAACTGCGAGAGATAACAGTTGGTGGGGGGAGAAAAGGTGATCAGGGGTGCAGCTTAGGTTAGGAACAATGTGGTTTGGTTGCAAGGCATTTTGAGGTGCTACGACAAAATTATGATTAAATCAAACGAAAACAAGTGAGAATGCTGCAAGCACAGCACAACAACGTCGACCTACAGATACCCTGTGTCAATAAAAAGGAAGCTTAAGATACATTTAAATACACTTTTCTGCAATCTATCAAATCTTAATTCTGTTACTAAATTTAATTTGCTTGTAAAAATTTGAATAATATAAGAAAATTTATTTTCCCATATTAGAATATTTATATTTTATTATATGTTTAATAAATTTTAATAAATTAAATGATTTATAATTATTGATTTTAAAGTTAATTCACTTTGGTTCATGTGGGCAATCCCTATTCAAAATAGAATACACGAATAATCAAAACTCTAAAAGTGGTTCTTTCTAATTTTCTTAATATCTTTAAGTTCGATATGGTATTTTTAATTATACCCGCAATCTGCAAGCCCTTATTGGGTATCATGAGAATGAAGAGAAATGACAGGAAAGACAAGACAAACACAACAACAACAGCAGCAAGCATAATAATAATAAAAATAATAATAATAGCAGCGGGGACAGCTATGGCCCAATGAAAAATGGGGCAACAAAGTGAGAGAGATGTTTTGGGACAAAAGGCGAGGGAATTTCATAAACAAGTTAAGTTAAGTACGAGTTTGAATGAAAAGCGAAAGGACGACAAATGACGTTCATAAAAAATGAACAACGTCACGTCAGGCTCAACATTGTTTGTGTTGCCATTGTTGTCGTGGTCGTTGTTGTTGTTGTCCTTGTTTTTGTTGTTATTTTTGATATTGTGAGGTTGCTACGATGTGTGTATTTCTATACTGTATTCAAGGGAGCAGAGAGCAGAGCAGGCGAGAGAGCTCATTGCTCGTAAATAAAAAAATAGGCAGTTATCATTAAGACACTTTGGAGGCAACGCATTGTTCTTCTGCTCCCTCATCGATAAATCCATTAAAACCATTTACACTTACAACATTCTTAATACGAGAAAGAAAGTAGCCAGGAGGTTTGATGCAATTGATTTGATGTAAGATTTTAACAATGCGAAATCTTATCAAAGGCGAGCTCAAGTGCAGACAACTTAACAAGGGGATCGCATTACGCAGCATTGCCAGATACATCGTAAATAAATACCAATCCAATTCCACTCAGACCTAGCCTCCACATCGAGCCAACACTCGTCCAAACCACTCGAAACTCGAGCTCATCGTCCAGTCAGAATGTCGGCAAGTCGGCGAGTGCGTGCCAGGCAAACATTAGTCTGACACGCGTATGGGCATTTCAATTGAAAGCCCAGAAGTCCTTGTCAGCAAAACAAGATGATAAAGCACACACAATCACCAATATACTTTTCCTCCCCCTTTCCTTGAACTTGTCCGGTCAGTTAGTTGCACCTGGCCCACACTTTGTTATCAAATCTAGAACTTCAGCCGTTGTCAGCTGTTTTCTTACCACGTGCGGATGCACTACATAGGATCTAAGTAGTCACACGAACATGTCCCGAAATTGGACAACTGTTGTTATGAAACACAAAAAAACGAAATAATTAATCCGAAATATCTTGAAAAAATTATTTAAAACGATATATTCTTCAGTAAAAATTTCACTATAATAAATTATTTTTCAACCTGTCCCCATTAGTTGATAATCTCACATACACATTAACGCCTATATTTGTATGCTCCATTAAAAAATGATTTAAAAAATATATTTTCGTCTGGTATATTGTGGTACTTCTACATGTTACATACACTTAACATTTGCACATAACTATAATGCATATTTTTCCATTATTTATAATAACATTATATTATATTATTTATCAATATCATGTTATTTTTTTATTTATGTATAGTTTCAATGAAATATATATAAGTCATTTAGAACCAATTCTGTATTGCGAACAGGACTGCTTTTAATTAGCTGACTATAACGATCGTGTCAACTATTATTTTGCTTTTATTTAGAATTTTAAAAACTTTGCTAGTCTCTACTGGACGTAACTATCGGTCTATACAATGCCAAGTTCCCGGGATATAACACATTCGATTACTCTCATCCAATATTTGCCACTTTACTCTGTTTTTGTTTGCAAGGCTTTGGATTTTTTAAAATTCCCCACTAGTTGGTTCTCTCACATTTACATTCTGTTTATCTCTCTTCATTTCATTATCTTGGTTGCATTGAAATTAGTGTGTTGTCAATGTCGTTGTCACACATAAGTCATACTTTTGCGTTCTGCGTACCTATTGTTGGCTTAATTGTTGCTGTTCTCAACATGTGTCAGGCAGTCAAGCTCAGGCAAATCGTAGACACAATATATCCTTTTACACACACACAAACAGACACGCAAGGCACCTTAGTGTATGCAACATATAGTTAAATAGTTGCTCCGATCTTAAGACAAAAGTTGGGCAACTGTTCTCCCGTTTACTAGGTGGCAACTGACTTGACTGCTTCATAAAGCCAACTATTTGGTATAAATTCGATGTACACATATTCATCTCGCTTTCTTTCTCCATCTGTCTCAACCACATCAGACTGAGCTTGGAGATGGAGCTCGAGCAGGCACGTATTTAATTGAAATTCGAAATCCCTCACACATTTTGTAGTCTCTGACTGTGCCTGTGCTTACATGTATAGTATGTTTGTTTGTATGCCAAGTGTAGCCCAAGTGTAATTATGTTGTAATTGGATTCTCCATCTCTTCTATCAGGCTGCAGATCAATACCCTCGCCTCATTCATATCCTCCCCATCTATGTTATTATTTTATTTAGTGTCCTAACCTCTCGCAGGACTTTTTGTATTAACAACTCAATAATTTGCTGCTATAAATAAATCTTTTTGCTAGGTACAAGGGACAGAAAAGCTCAACATTATTTTATTCAAATGTTTGACTAATATGCAAATTGCATTCAAAACAATCTAGACTTTAATTAATAAAAATATATTACTTAAAGTCTAAATTTAGATAGATTTTTATTATGTTTATTTTAAAGAGCTTTTTCATATCTATTAGAATATGTTATAAATTAAAACGCTTTAAGTCCGTATACTCTTATTCTAAATATTATATTATATTAAAATTCCCAGTTCTTAGTTTAAAATCTAAAGTTCATTTGAAAACGAAATTGCAGGTTCCACTTAATATTTACATAGCTAAAAACATTGCATCATACTAGTAGTTTCTCTGATTATTAATCTCTTGGGCTTTCTTCATTGAACTCTGCTAACAATTTAAACAAGTTTTTTACTGTGGGTTAGGAACAAGGACAGAAGCGGAGGCAAAAGCAGAGTTGGAATCTTGTTTGATCTGTACATTATGCATTTGCACGACTCTCCAGCCTCCTCCCCTTCAGCTTCCTAAGGACAACCACAACCGATATCTGATGGTACCAATATACACAAACTCCTTAAAAGATGAATGAAGGAAATACAAGGGTGGCAGCTTCTTTTACTTATGCCAATGCTGAAGCTGGTGTTAACAGTTTAGGAAATTAATGTATTTCTGCATTTCAATTTGCGACTTGTCACGCCAACTTTTCGCCTTTTTCTGTCTCTGTCACTCTGCAACTCGCTCTTCTCGTCTGACTCATTATTTTTGTGTTTAGCATTATTATATATATTATGATTTAAGCATTCCTGAATTGTTCAAGAGTGCAGCATCGACTCAAAATACACCGCGTCGTATAGTGTGTGAAGTGTTTTTCATCATTACGTCTATTTTAATAAATCTATTTTCAAGTCTGTTGATTCTGGCTTTGTGTCCTCGTCTCCCTCCACTGTCTTGCTACGATGCAGTTAAATTATCAGCGCAGTCAAATGAATAGAGTTCGACCGTCGACACAGGTCGTATGAGTGATGTGGTTATACAAGAAATTGCTGCCTTTATGAGCGTCATCTTTGCTCCTGCTGCTTTTACCTTGGCACATGCGCTAGTTGTGCTTCAGCATATTTAATTAATTGAAATAATGAACTTAGAAATCAAGATTGCCTTCAGCCTCCAGCTGTCAGTTGCCAAGCAAAGCATTGCGTTCCAAATTAAAATAGTAATAAAGAATTGTTGAATTAGTTTGTATTGTCAATTTTATTTTATTTGTTATTTTTGTAAACAGGCGAATAGCCCTTTTAACTCTTTAAAGTTATAGCTAATTTTTTTAAATGAAGAGTATATCTTTTTTTCAGCTTATAAAATATTATAAAATAATTATGATATTATAATATGTATTACTAATAAGTGGTAATATTGGCTGCACTCTCTGAGTATCTGTGAGTATTTCTCATCTATTTTATTCAACTGAGCCACGAGTGCGACGAGTTGTTATTGGAATTTGTGATTGGCGATTATGGTGAAACCAAGAGATAATTATGCAAATTGCCAGTGGCAATCGAGCACAACTCATAATGGGGAGAGGCTTACTATAAGTCTGGTCATAAAGTGTGGGCTAATTGACGCACGTCCTGTAACTTGAGCACAATTCAATGATGTGGAAAATTGCTTTAATCGCCGCTAGGTCGCTCAAAAAAAATCTTAGCAGTTGCTCCGCATCCGCAAAGGCATCCGTGTTCTCATTCTCATCAGCATCCTCATTCGAATCCATATCCTGCTGCCCGGGATTGGAAGCATGTGGCCAGAGATTTGTCGAAGTATCTGTCTTTCTCACTCTGAAGCAAAAGCTACATTTTTTAAAAAGCCCACATTAAATGGTGGGACTGTTTTGGCTGGTACAACGCCCCTAAAATGAGTTTAAAGCGCTTCCAATCTTGCCCTCGAACTATGCGGATGACGCTCCTGATGATGATGATGATATTCATGACGATAATGATGATGAATGTGCTTCTCTGTCGCCTCTTCCTTTTCTCATGTCCGCGCTTGACTCGCCCTTCTGCGTGTGTGAGCTTTGAAGATATGGGCATTTTTCGTTGACGATGATACGAGTATCTGCCCTTTTTGCTGCCGTGTCCCTTCCCAGCAACCGTCGCTTCACTTTTAGCCAATATGCGACAGGCACAAAGAGAATCTAAAACTCTCACACACTCAGGCAACCACACACATTCCTAGAAGTCATAGTTGCCAAGCGATATAGTTGAGGTACAGAAAGGCCAACCGAACAGCTAAAGGGACTTCCCTACAGGGGATTTGGGGAAAAAGTGAATGAGAGAGAGAGAAAATCCTAAGTGTTAATTATGAGCATGCATAGCATTCTCCATATGTAAATACATATATTTAAATTAATAATAATCCTCCCACAGCGAACTACAAAGTCAAAGCATTTGCAGGGCACAGTGAGCGGCCAATATGTAGGCCATAAAGTAAGGGGTGACTTCGTCACAGTACAGAGAAGTTTTGGGTTGAGGAGAGAAGACTGCTTTCTGCTTCTTTAAGACATCAAGCTGCGTATCTATCATAGACATGTCAACAGTCATGCCTAATCGCTTGTCCCTACCGCTGCTCGATCAAATTTCGTCAAAGGACGCACTTGGGGCCACGTTTATACAGGCAATTTATTAATTTACCAACTTGGCAGCTCCTAGCTCCCAGATCCTAGCATCTGAACTGGAGACAACACCAAAGCCACAAAACGTTTACACGCCGAGGACGCATGGAACTCAAACCAAACGAAACTCGAAGAGAGCGAGACAAGGAGAGGATGGGGATTAGGGAATCGAATGGAAACAAGACTGCTCGCAAAACCGAAGTCAAAAGCAACAATCCAAACAGCCTCGACAATGACGTCGACGTTGCCCATGGGCAAAGGCAACAAAGACAAGAGAAACCACCAGGCAGGCAGGCATTCATACTCTCTCTCTCTCTTTCTCTCTTACTTTATTTCTGTGCTTGGCTGATAAACAGTGGCAGCAACTAAGACTGGGAGAGAAAGTGCGATTCAATTAAAAAAGTTTCAAAGGCAAAATGCGCATAATCAAAACAAATCAACACGTGGTTTTTGTGTCTCGTCTGAAAATTCGAACACAGCCGAAGTCGCAGTAGAGACAGTCGAAGCATTCGCACGTCCCACAGTTGAGCGCTGAGCTCAGCAAGGCAGCAGCTCGGCTCTTTTGCTTCGTGCCGTTTAGTTCGTTTGGCTGATGGATGCTGGCGCAGTTTCTTTCTCTCCAACTAGCTCTCTCAAACACTCTCAGGCCTTGTGGGAGAGGCAGTGAATAATGCTAGCAGAGTTGCCAGGTCTCGTCAGTTTTTATGATAGTCTTTGGCTTGCTTTCAAGTTGTTTGAGTGAAAAGCTGGCCTGACATTACCGCCCATATTTGCAAATCACAAAGGATTATCAAAAAGTTTGGCAACCCTACCCGCCTATAAGACAACGGGTGGGGTCCAATTGCTGAGCGCGAGAGTAGAGAAAAATGGGTTTGGCACGAAACTCGAAAGAGAGAAAATGCGAGTGGCGCACGAGCCCTGGCATTAATATTACGACACTTTGGCGCGCAGACCAAAAAAGCCCTGTACCCGTGTTTTCCTTTGACATTGACAAAAGCGAAGAAGCTGAGTATTATCCCCCTGTCGTCCTGTCCTTCTGTTCTCCTGTCGTCCTCCCTTTATCGAGGGGGCAGCGTGAGAGCGTGAAAATGGGAATGTCTGAGTTAAGTTGGGAGAGTGCACAACAACCGACTAAAGCTACAAACATACATAGCTGTAATAACGCTTGTGTAAGTGTGTACGTGCGAGAGTGTTTGTGAAGCTTTTGTAAATTTCGTAATCAGCATCCAGCATTTTGCTCTGCTGTCGTTGCTGCTGGTGCTACTAACGGTTGTGCTTCTGTCCCGGGTTGGCAGTGCCACAACGTTGCTCGTCGCATTCACTTCGCATCGGCAGCGGCAGCGTCGCATCTCGGTGGCCAACAAACGCGCGACCACGACAACGACAGCGACAAAACGGAACCAAGACCCCAGACTTAGACTTCAACTCAGCCTCAGCCTCAGCCTCAAACCCCCCCATAGACTTAGGACACAACTTCTGGACACCTCGTGGTGTCCGCGTAGCTTACGGGCCAACGTGCCAAGTGACCAACTGACCCCCTGAAAACGCTACTGACTTCTGACCGCGAATAGCATCGAGCGATGACAGTGAAGCTTCAAGTGCACACAACTAACATAAATAGTGAAACGTAAGCAAGGACATACACTAGCCCTTCCCCCTCTCCCGCCACG
This sequence comes from Drosophila formosana, assembly GCA_035045625.1. Taxonomy (NCBI): domain Eukaryota; kingdom Metazoa; phylum Arthropoda; class Insecta; order Diptera; family Drosophilidae; genus Drosophila; species Drosophila formosana. Next base: position 74,364 of record JAWNOW010000140.1, on the reverse strand, counting down.
TCCATGTGTCAGCTAAAAAAATAATAATAAAAAACACAAACAAGATGCAGAGAAAAAAACAGTGGAGAAAGGCCAAAAACAGTTTGCGTAAATCCAGGCCACAAAATTCAGCTCGCCAAAATACATATTAACTTGCCTGTGTGTTTATGTGTGTATATGTGTGTGCGCCGACGTGAACGACAGCGTCGGCAGCGGCAGCATCGCTGACGTCGCCGTTGTGCGTGTCTTTGAATTTTTGGGTGTGGACTTGTTTCTTGTTTCATTTTCTGCTGCTTTGTTTTCGCTCCTCTTCTCTCTTCTCCTCTCTTCTCTTATCTTGTCGCTGCCTTCCGCACATCGCACCCTACACTGCCCCAAGCTAAGCCCCCGAGCTATCCCCTCGGAATCAACAAAATATGAAAAAGAAAAGCGAGAAAAAGCGAGAAAAGCTAATTATTTAGAAACAACAACAGCAGCTGCAGCTGCTATGTGCTTACAACTGCAATTCCCCATCGTTATTTTTTCTATTTATTTGTTGTTCTTATTGTGGTCCCGTTTCTATGCTGCTCAGCCACTCTAATTGAGCGCGCCTCAAAGCAGGCAACACTTTTTTTCCTTCAAGGCATCACAGGCCAATGCCAGGGTTATCAAAAGTGCTGAGTGCTGAGCGCGCTGACGGGCAAAACAAAAGTATGTGTGTGTGCGCGATTTTTTTTTGCAAATTTTTTTCTCAACATTTTTTTTGAAGTGCAACCGAACAAAAGTGACAAAGAATGCATTGTGACAAATGCAAAATGATAAATGCTAAATAACAAAAGGAAAATCGAGAAACTCGATATCAAAGTGCGGACTTATCTGCATTCATTATATCTTTAGTGCCCTGGTCTGTGATCTACATACACACACTCAGATAGAGGCAGCTCGTGGCGGGTGATCAATATGGAAAGCAACATCAAATGAAGCTTCATTAAATCAGTTGATGTATTTTTTCAGTTTTGTGTATATGATTTTATCAGTGGCTGTGTATATGTGTGTGAGATGCTGCTTCTGCTCACAGAGCTCCTGCTGCTGCTGTTGATATTGTTATTGTTATTGTGATTATTCTGGTTGCTCTTGTTGTTGTGGTACTAACGAATTGAGCATCATCAACGTCAAAAAGATAACACGCCCCATTTTTCTCAGCTGCCACTTTTTGTTCGTGTTTATTTTGTTTTTTTTTTTGTTGTTGCTGCTGTTGCTATTGCTAGCTACTAACACGTCCCAGCCAGGAGGCGGGGGCTGCTATGTTGAAGCTGAGGCGGTGACAGCAGAAGTGCCAAAATGTCAAAAAAAAAACTAATAAGCAGCTGCCTCTATCTCGCTGCTCTATTCTGTTCTGTTCTGTTCTGTTCTGTTCTGTTCTGTTCTGTTCTGTTCTGTTCTGTTCTGTTCTGTTCTGTTCTGTTTTGTTCTGCTCTGTTCTGGCAACAATCAGAATAATAGGATGACAACAAAAGGAGAATAATCGAAGCAAAACGCAACACTGACAGCGGTCGACGCACTGTCGATTTAAGACTGAATAAGATGGCTAAAGCGGAGGGGGCAAGCTTTCGGAATGCTTAGGTGGTGAAATTTAAAGCAAAAGTTGGTGCCACGACATACGTCAACAACAACGGCAAAGAGAACAACATTGCAGCGACCTTGTTGTGTGTTTGACTGTGAAGGGCGTGTCTAGTGTTTATGGGCGTTCCAGGCAAATACGATGAAATTGTCTCACGACACAACTCTGTCCGAAAAAACCCCCGAAAAAACAGTTCTTACCCCTTTTACAATATCCTTCATACAAATAACATATATACATACTGTGTTTGTAAGTTTGTGTGTAAGCCAGACGCTTCGAACGAGTAGACGGCAAGAGAGCGGCTAGAGGAGAACGGAGGAGCGCATTAATGCTGGGAAAATGTTGGGACCACACTAAAAGTCATAAGAGTGGCAACGAAAGCTTCGCCAAAGAACAGCTGATGAGAATACCATTGCAACAGCAACTAAAACTATTAGAACCAAAAAAAAGAATATGCGGTCAGCTTCAATATAGAAAAACTAATTCTTCTTTTGCATTACATTATAAATATAATAATATAAATTAATTTATTTCATTCATAGTTTATTTAATGATTAAAAATGTATTTCTATTTGTTAATGCTTATAGATATCAAAGCTAAAATGAATTTTTTTTATGATTTTAATAAAACAAATAACATAAAAGCTTCTGCATTTTAGTTTATTTACTTATTAATCCTTATTTTATTAAAGTGTATTCAAATGTATTTCTTTAGATTAACGCCTGTTGGCATCAAAACGATACCAATGCTAAAATTGTAAATATAATAAAGAAATACATTTTTATTATATGCTTATACATATAATAAATCAATGATGCTTATAATTATTTTATTTATTATTAACTTTTAGATCTTTTGACTGCAAAAAGTTTGAGTTTGGGCATCTGGGTCTTCTCCCCGTTTTATCAGCACCAGCCATAGGCTATAACATGTTTATCACATTCAATTGAATGTTTTATTTACAGGGTATTCACCAAGAGTGGCAAACCGATTGCAAAGCTCGCGGTAAGCTCGTTAAACAAGCCAACAATCAGTGGCAGAATATGCAGTCTATCAGAGAGGAAGCCAGAAGGGTAGAGGGGCGTCACCTGCCTGCCTGACTGTTAACTTTTGTGCAGACAACGCTGCTTATACGCAATACACAACTATTAGCGGAGAGTGAGAGATAGAGAGAGCAAGAGAGACAGCAGTAGCGAGGGACGTAGTGACAGATGGCGACGGATACAAATAGTGAGAGGAGGAAAAAGAAGTGGAGAAGGAGATGAAGGCAGAAATAGAGAGAGGGGACAGCAGCCATGGACTAGTGCCGGCTTATATTTGGTTTTCATGAGATGAAATTTATTGCCTTCTTGCCATGTACATGTATGTAGGTCTCCCATGCTTGTGTTAGTATGTGAATTTGTGTGTGTGTACGTGCGCATTCAAATCTGGCCTCTCCACACACACACACACACACACACACACACACACACACACACACACACACACACACACACACACACACACACACACACACACACACACACACACACACACACACACACACACACACACACACACACACACACACACACACACACACACACACACACACACACACACACACACACACACACACACACACACACACACACACACACACACACACACACACACACACACACAAGCTGGCATACTCTGCGTATGAGAACGAGTGTAGCATAAATGGTTAGCCTGTTGTCTCTCTGCTCCTCTGTATGTGCGTGGGTGTGTGTGTAAGTGTATATGCTCAGACACGGTCATAGACATAGACAACAGCAACAACAGCAACGACAACAACAGCTTGCAAAGCATAGAGGGGTGAAACACAAGACATTTTATGGCTTTCACTTTGCGTGTGTTAGTGTTTGTGTGTGTGTCTCAGTGTAAGTGTGCGAGTGTGTATGACCTTCTATGTCTTTGGCTGCTGCGGCAAGTAATGCAGCTGTTGTTGTTCTCGTTGTTGCGGCTCAAGCCAACGACCAACGAAGCAAGTTAGCTCGAAAAAGTAATCACTGCTTTGTTCCTTTGGCTTCGGGTCAACAACAAGCAGACAAGACTACACAATATAACACCACACACACACCACACGTAGTGAAGGAGAACTGTAGAAATTTGCCTGCTTATTGACAGCAGCAAAGTGCCAAAATATTGAATTGCAAAACAAGCACAAATTATAAACTAAAAGCGGCTTAAGTCCCTCGGGGCACCAGTCGAGGTCTTTTAGGCAGTTGAAACATTTGCCAGTCGTCAGATCTTGTCGCCAGCTACGCCGTAAGCTCAGTCTCAATTCAGCTCCGGCTTTAGCTGCAGCACGAACACAACGTAGATGCTTTGCCAAGGCATCCTCGATTCGACTTACCTTGCTTTCCGCCCACTGCCACGCCCCGCCTGCTACACTGACACGCCCCCAAACTAACAGCCGGCACTCCACGAGCTGCATGAGAAGCGATACGTGCCGTTGACAGGCGACACCCAACTCAGAAATCAAAGCCAAAGGTGAAACTAAAGCTGCATCCTAATGCTTTACATTAAAGTAAAAGAAATAATAATAATCGCAGTAAATTTGATTTAATAATAACAGTAGTCACAATAATTGTAACATCATTGCAATAAACATGACAATTCAATAGTAATAATTATACAAAATAAAAAACATAATAATAATCATAATCCATAATTATGATTGCCATAATATGTAATAATACTATTAGAAGCAATAATTGTTAGAAAACATAACAAAAAATTTAAAATGATCGATTTTAATTGCAAAACTAACAGTCATAGTATTAGAGATCATAGCAGCAATAATCACATATTATTAACTATCATCTCTTACTTGGTATTCCCCTTTGCCGCACACTAGTCAATTGCCAATTGGCAAGCTGGCTCCAGCAACAGCTGTTGTAGCTATAGCTACACCATAGAGTTATTGTGTGCGTGTGTGTGTCTGTGCGAATGTGTGATGTGCGTGAGTATGAATATGAGTGTATGTCCCCGAAATTGCAAAGCAGATGTCTGTCTCTTGTACTCGTCCATATTTCAACTGCAGGTTCTCAATTTTTCTCAAATCCAATATACAATGATAGAGAGTGCTCGAATATCGTAAATCGAATATGGAATATCGTATATTAAATTGCATTGAATTACTGTTGCTATGCGTTTGTTTTGCCTCTGTCCCGGATCAGTTAACAGCAACAGCACCAGCAACAGCAAGTGCTGCACAGTGTCACAAATCGAGGAATAGTTGCAGCCTGCTATAAAATACTGCTACGGCCGTTGCTGTTTCTGTTTGTCTGGGCAGTGTATGCGTGTGTGTGTGTATGCGAAATAACTTCCCAATTAATTTTGGTCAGTCAGACTGGTTCTACAGTTTTTCACTCCCTTTGGCCGTCTCCGTCCAAAACAACTAACTCGTCGAAATTTGGCATTTAGGCAGACAGTTTCACCGAACAGTCGCACAATGTGGTGTCAATCATGGGGCAATTGGCTTATATTCGTTTCATATTTCATGGCAGCATTTTCAATAACTCAACAGCGACGACGAGAGCGTGAACTACAATATACTAAGTACTGCACAAACTGCTACTTGCAACATTAACTGATGCATCTTTAACAGAAATCAAGAAGGATTTGAAAATGTTTTTGAACCCAATCCATCCACCAACAAACAAATAAAATAAAAAAATATATAAAAAAACATATTTAAATACATCTTATTAAACGGATAAATCGCAATAGATCGCAAACCATATAAAGTAAAACCAATGCGGAGAAAACAGCAGCAACAACACCAACAAAAGTAAGATAATCAGCTACTTAAAAGCATAATGAATCAACTGAAAGTGAAATGAATGTCAGCGCTGAGATGAGACACAACATCAGCAGCCGTATTGCCGCGCAGCAATTGAATTAGCCAGGAGAACGTGTGAGAGCAGCAACAACAAAAATAACAGAGATTCATTTCGCAACCCACCAGCAGCATCGACAGCAGCAACACAGCAACAGCAACTGAAAATAATTAAATTATATTAAATTTCATTAAAACAAATATAATTATTGTGTGGACGAGCGAAAGGAAAAGGGCAGCAAAGCAGATAAGGTGTTATAGGTAATGGTCGAATTAATGGCCCATGCTGTGCATCAGCAACAGCAACATGCCAGCAACACCAACAATAACGCACAGGCAACGCAAAGTAACTGGACGAAGCGGAAGCTGACAAGGAGTAACAGCAAAACAAAGAAAGTGAAACTGAAATGTGCCACACAAATGACAGCACCAACATCAGCGACAATATCAGCAGCAGCGACAGCAGTAACTGACAGAAGCAAAAAGTGTTTGATATTCTTCAATTCCATGTCAACGAGCACAACAGCAACAACTCCAACTTGCGATGTCGTCAATGACAATTGCGCTGTAGATATTGCAGCCACCAGCAACAACAACTGCAACACTGCCAATAGCAACAAGAATCACAATAGCAATATAACATCTCACGGAGCATTAACAACAACAGCAGCAACAACAACAGCAGCATCGAGAGTTATCAACGACAACAAAAAGCACTATGTAGTTGAACGAACATCATCGTTGTTGTCGCTGCTGTTGCCCACGATGTTGCTGCTGTCCATGCTGGTCTCTGGCTCCGCACTGCGTCTCACTAACGGCGGCAACAGCCTCAGCAAAGGCGTCGGCGCCAACAAGGAGCAACTAAACATCGGTCTTATCGCACCCCACACGAACTTTGGGAAGCGCGAATACCTGCGCAGCATCAACAATGCCGTCGCCGGATTAACGAAGACTCGCGGGGCCAAGCTCACCTTCCTCAAGGACTACTCCTTCGAGCAGAAAAACATCCACTTCGACATGATGTCTCTAACGCCCAGTCCGACTGGTAAGTTTCAGCTATTTTCTAAAATATAGTGAATGACGACGATTAATTTATACCGATTTATTGGCTGTTGGCTGTTAGCTGCATTCAATGCATTCAATTCAAAAGATCCCAACTTTTTTTTGAAATTAACGTAAAGCTATTTTGTCTATTACTCGATATGCTGCATGACAGACATTTTCATAGCTTACGTGTATTTAATTTTATTTAACACAAAAAATTAAAATTAACGTGCCTAGAAAAATAAAAAAAAGTATTTTTCCTTCTTTATGAGTTATTATTAATAATTATTAAATGTTGTATATTTACAAAAATCTTTAAAGAAGATTTCAATCTTGCGTTTTTTTCGATTTTAAAAGAAAGTAATGATTGAAATCTTGTTTCAATGTTTTTTTCTCGCAACCCATATTATTATTATAACTAAGTGCCAACAGAAAATGTATGTAACAGGCAGAAATAAGCATCGCAAACCCCATAAACTGTCTGACTACAAAATAATATACATATATAATTACAATTGTTTGTGATTGAAACTATTGTAATGAGATCTTACTTTAATGCTGTTGCTAAGCTTCTTGTACCCATAAAATCTAATTGATGTTTTCATTTCAACGCTCGGGTTAAAGTACAAATGCTATCACCCTGAAATGCGATGCGAGTGGAATTCCTTATGGGATCCCAATAGAGAAATTTATCTTACATGGTGCAGTTCGTTTGACCAGGAGTTAGTCGAGCGCATCCAGGACTCCAATGAATGCTCGTGTCCTGAACTAGTTGGGCATCGAGGCGAGGCTTAAGTGAGTCACTTGCAGGTTGAGCTCTTAAGCCAGTCACATAAAAGTCGAGCTGCAGGAAGTAGTCCTTGTGTACTCCTATAAACAAGAAAACAAAAACTGAAACAGAGATTGTCCTTGCCATCCCTTTGTCGGCGAAGTTGTTGTTGCTTTCTGCTCGCAATGCTAAGAGCAGACCCTTTTTAAACTTATATTAATTTGCCAACTAAATTAGTTGCTGTCAGGGCAAGGAGGGCGTGTTTAATATTTCATATGGAGTTAAGAAAATAAGCTGCAATTCTAAAAAGGAACTCAGTATGAAAAGTCATATCAATATTAAAGGAAATTTTAGCAGCTCATTGTCAAAAGTTAAACTTTTAGCAATGCGAGCCTCAATTAATGCCAAGGAAACTATCTGGCATGATGTTCAAATTTAATTCACTCATATGATATATTATATATGTACATACATATATGTGTATTCAACATTCTGAAAATGAATCTTCTTATGTCCGCTGACATGCATAACGACCGATTGGCTCTCCACCGCACACTCTTTCCATTCTTCTATATTTCTCTGTCTGTGCGTGCTTCTATATTATGCAATTTTTATTTCACTTAAGCCAAGTTTTCGGCCAAGGGCAAAAGGTACAAGACAATGATTACTTAAAAAAGAAAATGCTCATGAATAAATTTATCAAAATAAAAACTCATTCGCCTCCTCTGAGCAGCAAAACATAACACAGGCAGAAGAAATTCGAACAAACCAAAATTTACATGATGTTTAATGTTTGTCGGTTCTTGGACCTACCCTTTCTCTTTCTATTTCTCCGTCTTTTTATTTTCAAAAACTTGGGAGGAATGTGGGTACGCAAATTACAACACATAGCAAATGTCTGACGACTGATTGCCAAACATATCTGCTGTTCCACTTTCTCTCTGCCTTCCTCTCTGATGCTGTCTCTGTCTGTATATGCCAGTTGGGAATTTATAATGTTTTTTTATTCTACCCACACCCCCACTAGCAGTCGCACACACAATTTGTATTTCTAACAATAGATGCACATGTGTTGGCTTGATTTGTATTTCGAGTCTTCGTTCTCCCATGTTCACTTTCCCTTTCCCTTCTTATTCTCTCACTGTTGTCTATTCTCTGGCACTTAGGTTTAGGTTCCGCATTGATTGCTTGTTTGTTGTTCGAGGAACCATCTCCGATCTCCATCACCAGCCCAATCTCAATGCCTGTCCTAATGCCTGTCCCCCATTGTGGGAAATGCGCATTTTTGAAACCCAAATGAAATCTAGGTGTCCTACTGTTTCCCACTCAATGTTCAATACTCACTGCTTTTATCGCGTCTCATCTCATTTCAGATTTTTGGGTGAGCTTGAGGCAAAAGTTTGCCGATTTTCATTTGAAAGGAAATTGTGAAATAATTGTATTTAAATTGAATTCAATTTCGCAGCCAACGCCCTGTTACTTCCTTCCCACCTTACGCTCTTGTCAGACATTGTCATGGGAAGCTGTATGGAACTCTGGGCTCTTTCAATACCCATCGTCAATAGGCAACAGCCATAGGCAGCTACAGAAACAGAATTCGAAACAGAGGCGGCGATGAGGCAATGTTGTGGCCTAGTCAAACAATTAAGTCGCTTGGATCTGGCTTCATCAGTTTTGTAGATTGGGTTGCAATTTGCCTAGCAAACTCCGAGCTCAAAAACAACGAGTAGGAAACAGCGCTGCCACAATGTGCGGGTTAAACCGATGCCCGTTATCCTTGGGCAGCTGTTCCGACTCGTACTTGATTGTGTGTCAAATTAATTGAATAGACAATTATATTACTTTCACCTCACAACTTTCGGCTAATCGATTATTGTTGGTCAATTCCATTTCCATGTGTTTTGCCAGCAAGATGTCATCAACTCTAATGGGCTGATTATTGAGTTAGGTTCATTTGTTGCCTATACACAAGACAAAAAGACAAGAGTCCAGAGACCGCAGCATCAGCCTTCTGACCTGGTTATAACTATTGATATTTGTTGTGTGTTGCATACTCATAATTGCATAATCCTCTCTACCTCCCTTTCTCTATCTGACTCTCTCTTCTTCTATATCTATCTCTCTCTCTCCCTTTATCATTATATTTATCTTCGACTATTCTATTCAGTCCTTCACTCATTTGATGAAGTTTGGTGCAAGCAAAAGCGCTTACATCTTCCAAAACATTGTCGCACATGGCGTATACGTAATGTGGGCTCTTAATATTTGCTATGGCTAAAGAAAGCCATATTTAATAAATAATATTTGCAATTGCAATTGAAACTGCAGCTGAAAGCAATAATAATTATATTATTATACATTCAAATGCCTTGGATCAACTTTCCATCATGAAAATGTCCCCCAAATGCGACGCCACTCCCCAAATCTGTGTGTGTATGTGCATTTAATGACTGCCTTATTGTTGCTGTCAATAAATTATTGAATGAGTGAACCGCAAATCGCTTTGGCTCTGTTTAAAGCTTTTGCTCCCCTCGCTTCGTTTTGCTTTGCTAAATAATTTTTTATCCTATTTCAATTTTTTCTTAACGTCACATTATTGATCTTCTGTTTGAAGAGTGCCTCTGTGTGCGATGCATTCATTTATTCATTCACTTGGCAGCAGTCGAAAAGTCATTTTTCTTGTCAGCCAAATGGCTATGGCGTGTGGCAACAATATTTTACACACCTATGCTTGCGTTGCATGCCATTCACTCTACCTTTTCCAATACATGACGTTGCTATAGATATTAGCTGTCGACTTAATTAGTCGCCTTGTTATCATTGCGGCGATTATCCGACAGTATCAGAACAGTGACGTTGCATGCCCCTTCTTCTACTTTTCATTCCTTTCCATCTCCATCTCGCTGTCGAAGTCTTGCTTGCTTGCATCAAGCTAGTAATTACATTTCATCACATCGCACAGTTGAAGCTATGTCAGCCTTGTTTACACATTGTTTACATGCGGCATTACGAATACACAAAGTGATCTGCTCTCCACTAACAGAGCACGCCCCATCGTTTGACCGCAACAACAATAACAACAACAGAGGGTCATTAATATGCTGTTGAAGCATGTTGCTGTCGTTAAGCGGCAAGCACTTTCAACACCTGAGTGTCATCCCTCTTATCGATACTAAGGCTTCCGATTCCTACCTCTCTTCCTCTCACCCGCTCGCTCTGCACTAAGCTGAAGAGCACTTGGAGAATGCGATGTGGGTCCGTCCCCAATCCACTCGAGAGCGTGTTTAGCACCTAACGTCGACCTCGACCTCACAACTTGCGAGTTTGAATTTGAGCTGGAAGCAGAGCGTTGCCTCTTGACTTGGAAATGCACAAGTGCTGTATAGGCCGCCACGGCGCATAAGGGTTAAGAACGAGCGTTACATAGGGATATTTCAGAATGGTCATTAAAATAAGTTTGCAAAACACAACAGCGGATGAAGGAAAAAGTAAGCTAGGCGCAATAAATTACAATACTTGTAAGTTTTCCGAATACAATTTTTATACCCGCTACCCAGAGGGTAGAAGGGTATTATAACTTAGTGAAAACAGAAAATGTATGTAACAGGCAGAAGGAGGTATCTCCATAAAGTATATATATTCTTGATCAGCGTCAACAGCCGAGACGATATAGCCATGTCCGTCTGTCTGTCCGTATGAACACCTGGATCTCAGAAACTATTAGAAATAGAGACACCAAATTTGGCACAAAGGTTCCTGCATTCCCTATGCAGATCAAGTTTATTTCAAAAGTTGGATGCCATGCCCCCTTCGCCCACAATTAGCATTAATCTAGAAAAAGTCAAGTTTTTTTATGTAAATTGCATATAACTCCAGTTCTTTGTGTAATGATGTGTAATTTGGTAACCCATCTGCGCTTGACACTCTTAATATACCCTGTAACTTTTGTAAAAATCGGATAAGTAGAACAAAAGTTATTCGTTAAATTATTTATCAAAATTGTTGTGCCCAATGCATATGGACGTTTTAAGTGTGTGAATGACCTAGAGATATCAAATTTGGTGACAGTATTCATGTAGCTCTTACGCAGATCAAGTTTGTTTTAGATTTTTACCACGCCCCTTTCCGCCCCCAAAAACTGGAATAGCCGTAATAGTAGACCTAGAGCACTGAATTTTGGTATACATAATAATAATTATATTCTCAATGATTCCTGTGAGATCGAATGAAAAATAAGAAAGTTATTAATGAATCAATTTTGTATGCAAAATTCACTTGCAGCTGTTCGCGCTTTGTTTGTTTAGTTGACAGTGTGACCATGTCGGTATTTAATGGATTTCTTAAAAATATGTATATACAAGAAAACAAATTTCAGTATATTCTGTGCTATATTTCTTGTTAAAACATCATTTAAGCTTTTTGTTTTCTCTCCAAATGGGTTACGGGTATCATACGGTCGAGCACTCTCGACTGAAGCTTTCTTACTTGTTTTCTAATTGAATAGAATAAACTCTAAAAAAGAAAGAAATATTTCAGTTGAAAAGCTCAAATAAAAATTAAGAAAATATCTTAAATAATTCAAAATTCAGGATTTTTGCAACGAGCTCTTAAAAACCGAGCCACCGTGTGGCTTACCATACTTCACCGCAATTGAATATGTTCACATTGCACTTAATGGAATCCCACAATTTTAATGCGTTTGTAACACATCATCATCATTTAAAAAAAGGGAAAGAGGGACAAATTTAAAATTGGAAAGTCTAATAAAGAGAACCATTGGAACTTGTATTGCATTCAGTACATTAAATTTACTTTGTAGAATTGTTTTTAATTTGAAATAAAGGCTCGTATTTGTAATGGATAGAACGCATCACTCTTGACGTCTTCACGTCACATTATCTAAACAAAAATGGAGAGTTGCAATCAGAAATCCAGAGTTGTATTACATATGCTATATGCATAGTGTACATACGTATGTATTTATTTTCCAGATTATTAATTTTTATGATTGCGAATCCACAAGTTCCCAAAACTAATTTCAAGCTCATTCGAATGAAAATGGTAAATTGAATGCAGAAGGCCAAAAGCGGGTACAAATATGTGTATCAACCCTACTCTTTGTCCTTGTCCCTACCCCTGCTTCTGCCCTCAGTTCGTATTGCTGCTGCTTATTGTTAGCCTGCAACTGCAGACTGTCGTCTGACATTGGAACCCATTCAACTTGTGCCTTGTTCTGCGGTGCCAAAGTCAACGGGTGGCCTTAGGACACACCGAAATAGACTTAAACCAGGCTAAAACGATTGGCCAGAGAAGCAAACAAGCTGAGTGAGACGAAACAACAAACGGAGAGAGGAGAAGCGATAGGAGTCCAGTCCAGTCGAAAAGAGAGCCAGTAAAATGAAAAAGGATGGCCAAGGGATCCACAAGCGAAACAAGAAAACGCAGGAATACCTTACACACAATTCATTTAAATAAGACAAAACAAAAGGAAAGAAATAGAGCTAGACAGAGAGACCAAAAAAAATAATTTCTTTCGTTGCGCCTCACACAGTTACTCGTTGAGTGAGCAGCAGCTTTACCACTTACCCAAGCTCACCTAACTGGGACGCCTCGCAGTCAGTTTCAGGTCAAATGATGTAGCTGCCCCACTGTCCACTGGCCTATCATTCTCCTGCCCCTGCCCCGATTCCACATCCAAACAGGCATCGCATCAAGACTTTTGAACTTGGACTGCTTTACACATTGCGTCTGCATTTCATACCCTGTAATCAGTCAGCTGAAGATATGTTCGTCTCGCTGCACAAATTTTAAAATATAGTATAATAAAAATAATAATAATCGTTTATTCTCAAGAGAACAATTATTTTCTTCGCAGTCCAACCTAAATTATATATTTCAGTATTCATTCACACAATTTCTAAATATTTTTAAATATATACATAATCTCATAAAGGATTATTATTTATATACTTAAAAGGCTGGCATAAATCAAAGTAAATTCTTAATTTAAATGGACTGCAGCAGTGGGTATCTGCTAGTCGCGCACTTCCTCGGTTATTTTACTCGTTTTCTTTGTCAGTTACACAATTTAAGAGTATTTTATATTTTTGCATATATTAGTATTATTATGACAATTTCTTAATGTATTATATTCCCCCTCAATAGTATGAAACATAATTAATTAATAATTCAATTTATTTATAGACAATTATATGCATATATTGTGCGCTTAAGTTGAAAATGGTTAGAACTTGTACCCTTACTTGAATTCATTACAAATGAATTCATTGCAATTTATTTAAATTGATAAGGATTAAAAAGAACTTAATACTGACTAATTACTTGGTATCTTTTAGTCGCGCACTCCCCTCTGTATATTTTGAGCGTGTTATTTGCACAATTTATGCAAGTTCTTCTGCCCCCATTTATAAGAATGGGAATAGAAATGGGACTGTGGCCCTTACAACTGGAGAAACTGGAGCAGCAAACAACGCTTTCGCTGGGTTGCCTCAGGTTGCGGTTACTTCAGCCTCATCCTTGTGCCACGCCCACTTGGTGACCAACTGAGCTGCAAAGCTGTCGCTTGTCCTGTCTCCTCTCGCTTGTCGCTTGTCGGTTTTAGGTTACGGGCTATGGTTTGGACTTGAGTGTCCAGCTTGGGTTTCGGGTTTGGCTTCGCCGTTAACTTTGAGTTTGAGTTTGCGTTTGCGTTTCGGTTTCGGTTTTTGGTTTGTTGACACGCTCCCAAACCTAAGTTGAGTTGCGCCTGGAGCTCTCTCTCTATATATATCTCTCTGTCTCTCACTCTGTCTCTCTCACTCTCTCTATCTATCTTTCTGTCTCTATCTCTCGCCGAGGGCACCAATCGCATCCAGTTCAGCCAAGAAGAAAATAATAATAAAATAAAAATATTGTAGGGCTTAATAATACAGACGGCCAGAAGTGCTAATAATGCTATTATTGCTGTTGGTGCTTCTGCACTTAGCCAGACAAGTCGAGCTTAACCCTCTACTACTGCGGCTCATAACTAGTCTAAAGTGTCCAAACAGAATGTTAAAGCTGTATCTCTCTCTCTCTCTCTCTCTCAATGTTCGGGTAACCGCTGCTAATGGCCTAGGACTAGGCCTAGTGTCAGTTAAGGCCGGAAAGTTGCTGCGGTCATGCCAAAAACATGTTGAAAAGGCAGAAATTTAGCAAGCGTGTACAGGCTGGGCGCTGAAAATTAGGCAAGTAGTTGATATAGTATAGTATAGAAGTTGCCTCCTTTAGTCAAGTTTACTTTGCAATTCCCATATTAATGAGTCCAACTTGTGTTGGCAACCTGCATTCAATGTGCTTTCGGCAATCAATGTGTCTCACAACTGAGACAGATAGAGTGTGAGAGAGAGAGAGAGAGAGAATGACAGAGAGAGACTGTAAGACGGGGCGGGAGAGAGAGTTGAAAACAAGTTGAAATTTCAGTTTGCTGTCGCCATGAACAGTTTTGTTGCGCGCATTCTTTCGCGTGTCGCAGGAAACTGCTTTACAATTTCAAGTGCTACTCTCACAATAAAATAGACTCGATATATGTATGTGTATATAACATCGACGATAGTTGCACTTATTTTTTGCCCGCCACCACTTGTAATTCCGTTTTTGATTTTCATTCTTTAATAAACTCTATGTTAAATATAAATAATAAATTGTTGTGTATTCTATGCGAGAGTTTCCCTAAATACTGTTTTACTTAAACTTTTTTTGTTGAAGTCTTTCGAATTTTTTCTACTCGTAGCTTCGTAATTTTAACAGCTCTGTAGCTGTGTCTAGATTTTTTTCTTGAAGACCAGGGTAAAAAACATGCTTGGATGAAGTTGCCCATTGAGGAAAATTATTGATTAGCTGAACAAAATCATTATACATAATTAATATATATAAATATACATATTTCATAAAGCCGGTAACTGGATTCCTACACTACTTAAAACTGAATTTAGTTTAAATACGAATTCAAAAATATTTTTTGTTGAGTTTCCGGTTCGATTCGAACCATTATATAATGCCACAAATGTATTTATTATTTTAAATATTTCTACAAGTGAAAGACAGCAAGCCAGAGACTTAATTATTAATTGAATCGGCATGTTATTTCGCACAGTGTGGCTGAAAATGCGACATTCGAACTGCATTTGTGTGTGTGCGTGTGTTTTTTTTTGTCAACCACTACATTTCACGTGTAAGACTCAGAGAGCATAAAAACAAAAAGACGAGCAAAACCGAAAAATCATCTTAACGGCACCTTGATATTCGATAAGACGGCGGCTTGCAAAGCTATGCCAAAACTAAAATGAAACAGGAAAAGCTGAAGGAAAGCTAGCTAACAAAAATGGCCGGTCTGGAAAGCGAAGACAGCCACAGCGAAACCGACAGCGGCAAATGGGGCGTTGCTTGCAACTATGTACGTGCGTGCGCGTGTGTGTTTGTGTGTGTAAGACAGCTGACCGTATGACGTCAACAACGAGCTCTAAAATATGCGACAAGTTTTTGACGCCAAGCAAAGTTAACGTTAGTTTTCTTTTTTTCACTTATTCCTTTTGCATGCTACGCCCTGTCGCACTCATGTGCACACATACAAACACATGCATACACACATATGTATATATGTATCTACTAGTGTGTGTGTGTGGGTGCCTAGATTATATTTATAAGCTGCACACTCTCGATACTCGCTTGTCAGGACTATATTGAAAAGCTCGCAGCGCCTCGGCTCAACTCGCAGTTGGCAGTGTCGTCAGCGACGCAGTTGGCAGCTCTTTCCGCCGGATTAGTGGTTGACTGTAGCGTGAGTGTGTGTGTGTGTGTGTGCAATCGCTTGGAATTATCATCATATTGATTAATTGTGAGTGGCACTATGCAAAATCAAAGCAAAAACATTGCAAGATGCTTTGCGTTGCCTGTGGCATACATGGCGTATGCGTAACGTAACGTAACGTAACGTAACACTTATAAAAAGCAGATAGAGAGGGTGCGAGGTGCGATAAGCAATGAATGACTCTTGACTAATTGTGTTTTATGGCACTTGACACTATCGTCCTGCTGTCATGTCTTGCTGCTCTGCTTGCACACAATTCGGCACATCCTTGTTTACGTCCTCGTCCCAGTCGATGTCCTCACCTTCGTTCCGGTCTTGTTGTCGTTATGCTTCGATGTCAACCGCGTTCTGACATAATGCGTGTATTAAAATATTATTGTGCTTTTATGTCGCTGCAGGCTTTTTCTGCCATTTTAGCAATTCAAATAGCATCGAATTCTTCTGTAACGCACTTTCACAATTAGACACATACACTCTATATACTATATGTGTGTGTGAGTATTTCTTTGTTGCTGTGTTTGATCTACGCGCTCTGCAAATCGAAATGCTCGTGGCGAGACAAAGATGAATATAAAATTGTATTTGCGGCCAAACTCAGTTCAGAGTACCCCCAGCATGTAACATATAGCGTGGGGCGTGCGGCATGTGGCTGTTGTCATTTCGAAGTTTGTCCTTTGCTCTTTCTACTTCTGCTTCGGCTTCGGCTTCTGTTCTTTCTGTTCTCGCTTTCTACGTGAAGCATTATGCGAAAACTTTTTGAAGCAAGACAACAACTGCGACCGGCGGCAAAACACTTTGAAACTCCTTTGCCTCTTTCCTTCTCCCTCTCTCCCTCTTTTATAGCCCCATTTATATAGCACACACTCTCACACGCACGCACCTCTTGACAACTTGCCATCAAAATAAAAGCAATTGAATGATGCTTAAATGAAATTAATGGATGTTATAATAAGTTGACAGACTTGCCAGTTAAATCAGATCATTGCCTTTTAGCTTCCATCTGCCTCCCCTCACTCTCTCTATCTCACTCTCTCTCTATCTCTCTCTCTTGTCTCACACACTCTCTGTCTCTCTCTCTACCCTGTTCGCCACCGGTTGGCAGCCACCCAAGGTGTGACGACGTCTTCACACATACTCAGAGCTGACAGGGATACTAATACTCACTGGATGACTGACTCACTTCGTGTCTAGAAGACTGACTGACTGACTAACCGAATAACTACGTAGCTGACTGACTGAAGAGTCAATAAATGACTGACTGACTAACTGCCATCTAGTCACACTAACTGCCTCAATGATTAATTTGTAGTTTTTGTTTAAAAATATTGATTATTACCTATTATCATTGTTTTTAAACAAAAACTACAAATAGAGAGACAGAGATACTCTACTAAGTTTGTATTTTACCGCTAGTTAAAATTAAAACACAATCATAATAGTTATCATTAGTTTGTAATCATAGGGAGCACCTTCGATTAACAAATTAAATAAACTTAATTTACGTAATGAATGCAGAAACCTATATACCAAATTTGCAGTATCCACACGGAGAGAAAAATTAAGTTCTAAAAAATAATTACATTTGAATACCCGCTACCCATAGAGGAGAAGGGTATTATAACTGAGTGCCAACAGAAAATGTATGTAACAGGCAGAAGGAGGCATCTCCGACCCCATAAAGTATATATATTGTTGATCAGTGTCAACACCCGAGACGATATAGTTTTTATTTAGATTTTATGCCACGCCCCTTTCCGACCCCAAAAGCCTGTAAAAGCCGAAGTAAAAGAAATTTTGGTATGGTTGGTATGGTTGAGATCGAATGAAAAACAAGGAAGTTATTAAAGAATCAAATTTATATGCAAAATTCACTTGCAGCTGCCCGCGCTTTGCTTGTTTAGTTGACAGGCCATGTCGGTGTTGTGGATCTTTACCCGCTATTTTCAAATATATACAAAAAAGAAACAAGTTTTAGTATATTTGGTATAATTTTTATTAAAATATCATTTAAGTTATTTGTTTTCTCTCGAAATGGGTTGCGGGTATCATACGGTCGAGCACTCTTGACTGTAGCTTTCTTACTTGTTCCTTTTGACAATGTTTTGATCCAAAAACCTTGGGACAAGAATTCATTCTTAAAACCAGATTTCGTTTACAACGTTATAATAAGATTAAAGCAAAAGACTGAAATCTTCTTTTAAGTTCGAGAAATCTCAAATGCAAGAATTTTATTCCCTATTTTCTTCTTAAGATTCAACATTGCGAATGTTGTACTTCTCTTTTTCAACAGTTGTTGGTGTTGTAGTAGAGCTGATGCGATTTATTCTTAATGTGCTTTGTCAGAGGTCAAAGGTAGGTTTGAACTCTAATCGAATTACTCTACTCAAATTATTGTTATGTGTAATAACTATTCATAATTATATGAAACTAAAATATAAATATTTTATGTTGGCTTTTTTGTAAGCAATCAAAATTCAAGAATTTGGTTCTAGATTCAAGAATTACCTCTCTGGGTGGGATTTTGACACTACTTTCTTGAATAAAGAATATATTCTTAAATTCATAATGTTTCTAATATTCTTAAAAGCTAAAAATAGTCTTTTATCAAGAATGTCTTAATTATTTAGATATGTTGTAGAATTTCGATCTTGATTTAAGAATTTCCTTTGTAACTGCTTCAGTGGCTGACTGTGACTGTGTTCCCCAAATTGTTACAGCGTCAAAAACACTACCATGAACAACAAGGACATCAGGACCAGCAGCCGTTTAAGCGGTGTCAAAATTAAATTTTCGCATTATTATGCGTATATAAATGAGAAGGCTGCCTTCCCCTAACACGCCACCTTGTCACCTCGCTGCCTTTTTAGCTTCCTCCTTTGCTCTGTCAGGCAGTCGCTTACTCTCTGCTTTGCTTCAACTGCTTCTGACACTTGCCGACTTGGCAGTTACCACTTGCCACACCCGATGGCGCCACTCGAGAGCATGGCATGCAGTTGCGCACTTCCGCTTTCGTCCCGTCTTTCTCTCTTTCCCTTCCACCTTCTCTGTGCTCTAACTCGTTGCTCTTTGCAACCCTGCCTTTTCCTGTCGCCTTCTTTTCCTCAACTTACAACCATACATAGCAACCAAACAAACTTACCAGAACGAGAGCAATCCCCAACATGAGGCTGTAAGACAGGAGCTTGGAACTTGTCCTAGGGTGGGGCATTAGCGAGTCCGCTGATGAATTATTGGCGCGGTCCCAGAGTTCCACGTTGCGGAAAACGTTCAACTAATCTGTGGAGCCAGTGCAACAAAAATGAAAGGAAAGCAGATGCGGAAGACCATTAGGCAGGCCGGCAAACTATTTAATTTGAAGGCGAATTTAAATTTTACTCTCAATTTACGCTGTCAACATTGTGCAACGCAAAACAAAAACTAAGGGGCAGATATATGTATATACGAGTATTCTAACTTCATATAGATGTTACCTGGGTCAAACTATAATTTTAACTTCTAGAAATACCGTTTATTTATGTTAAAAACTGTCGCAGAAACAACCGTCAATTAAGACTTAGTGTGCTTTCAGGCCGTTAAGCGAGATAAGGGTGTATGTTGTATATATCACATGACTGCCACAATCCCTTATAAATTGCATGGTGAAATCAAGCAAACAGTTTGTCCGTGAAACAGTCAGAAATCAAGCGATCACTTCAGAACTACACGGTTAAGATTATAAACACCCTACAATTCATTAAGTTAAATTAATTGGAAGAAATTGGCAATTCTTTATTTCTTTTAGTTTTAACACACCCCATTCACAAGCAAGGAATGTACAGGGTGAGGGAGAGAGACATAACTTAATTACTTTGATAATAGACTTCGACACATTTTATGGACATTGTGAACTGTTGTAAAAATAATTTCATAACGTTTTTATACGAGCCGCACAAACATTTGAAACGGAACCGGAAACGGAAACAGAAACTAAAACAGAAACGGAAACGGAAACAACGAAAGGGAAAACGGAAAAAGGAAAAGGAAACCGAGACACGAGCGCCAACGAGCACATTTGAAAAGCAATTAAAAATGTTTAATACGTGCAATTAAAGTTTTAATGGACGGCCGAGTGGGCGGAAGGGATGCGGCATGTGGCATTTGGCAGGAAGAGAATCTAAGAAACGCACAAACTTCCAAAAATCAAATATTGCGCTTGGTAATTAAATCAAATTTTTTTTAGCCGCCCAAAATGAAATTTGCACACTTTAAATTTCATAGGCTAAAAAGGACCTGGGATGCAAAATGACTAGCCAAAAGGTGGTGAGAG
Organism: Drosophila formosana; assembly: GCA_035045625.1. NCBI lineage: Eukaryota > Metazoa > Arthropoda > Insecta > Diptera > Drosophilidae > Drosophila > Drosophila formosana. The sequence continues at coordinate 53,949 of JAWNOW010000140.1, read as the reverse complement.
ATAGAGCAGAGCGGGCGGCAAGGCTCTAAATTTATTAGACAATGTCTAACACTCATTTATTCCCTTTCTATTTCCCATCTGGCGCACTTTCTCATTCTCTCGGTGTAAGTCTTTTATACTCTTTGTTCCAATAGCAGCTTTTTTGACGATGGCATAATTTGATTATACCCTGTGCCCATTTCATAATGGTTGAATGTATTATGAAGTCCCCAAAACTAATCTGCAGCCAATATTAGGATGGAAAACTCAACCATCGTTGAATAGATCAATAAATTTGTCGTAACTCTTTTATGTCAACAACTATCTCTGAAATAGTTTGAAATATAGCGCACAATAAAAATCTAATGACATCACATTGGCATTAAGAATATAATTAAAAGCATAACCATTTATATGTTATAATATCCTGCGGTCGATCACAGCCGTTTATTAGCACTCTTGTACTCAGTCTTGAGTAGTTTTTATAGCCGATTTATACAACACAAACACACAGTCTCAACATGTTCATGGTTATCCCTTTCTTGTGTACTAAATGGTCACATTCGTCTATTCATCTATGCATGCATCAATCCGAGCCGTTATCCATCATTGCTCTGACTATCTCAGTCTGTGTTTCCATCTATCTTTCTATGTAAGCTGTCAGCTCCAACGCGAATGACAGACTGACTCACTGGCCGACGGACTCACTGTCTCGCTGCCGACTATAGGTGATGGTAATTGAATGCAAGCATACGAGTATAAGAACAGTTTGAGCGAAATTAGCAGCTCCTTCAGCGATCCAAATGCAAATACCAGAAATAAAGTGATGAAAAAGTTAATTAAACTTTTTGATGAGATTTCAGAATTTAGATTTCGGCATTCGATGGGGGAAAAACAACGCAAATCCAATTTAATCTCAGCTTCTTCTTCTACACACTCGAGATGCAAAGAGTACTCTTAATCCGCATTCAGGTTTCACGTTCGACAAAAACTTCGACATGTTGTCTGTCGCCTGGGTCGTTTGTCGACGATGTCATCGTTGTTTGGCTGGGGCCAAGTTATGTTTGTTCAAGTATTGACGACGCTCTCGACTTTGACATGTCATCCACAACCTTCACTTCAACGAAAACTTTCTAAATTATCGCTGGTCATTGTTTTCAAAAATTGAGTACGCTATGTAAACAGAACATAAGGAAGAACTCCAAACCAAACGAGACCCACCCATATTTTTGCTCTCGCCACGTAATGAAAATGAGGATTCAATAACAGCAGCAGACCTAACCTAATTTATCTCCTCCTCAAACAGTGGCAGTGACCAGCTGCCATGATTGCAAAACAGCCCCACAAGCATTTTCAAATCGATAAGACTCCCGCTGTTGTTACTAATGCTGGTAATAGAGTAAGCCAACAAAGCAAAAAAACAGTTAGAAGAACTCTTCCTCTCTCTCCCCCATTAGAAATAGCTTATGAATTATTACTATGTGGCTGCACTGCATTATGTAAAATACCTTTTGGTTCGACGGTTCATAGCTCAATCTGCTCGTCGCATGTCGTCACCTTTAAATAGGGCAATTGTGAATCTATTGGAATTGGAGTTGAGAGTTGGCGCATCTGCTTCCGGCGCATTAGCTCGCATGTGTAAAAGCTGTAAACCTGGCTTGGCTAATTGAAGTATTTAAAAGTGATTTGAGTTTTAACACCAATTGAGTATGCTGCTCACACCCCCAAAATCCCCCCTCTTCATCCTGACTTAGTCCTTCAAATTCGACTTTAGGGCGATGCTTGATAACCTTATAAAACAAAATTCCTCCACACTCTGTACAGCACCATTAACACGCTCAGACTGTGGCTAATCTGTAATCTGTAATTAATTGCCACATATCTGTATACAAGACACGCACACACACATACGACACACTCACATACACCAACAGACACACAACACACCCACATAGACCAAGTCGTTGAATTTAGGAGCTGTGGACTAAGCGAGACCGACATCGCTGAGGGCGTTCTGGTCAATTTGATAACCAAAATCGGCCACAGTCCACAGTCCACTCAGTGTTCACGCTGCCCACTATTCACCGCCGACTGTCCACATTACCCGCCAGAGGGCGCTTTTCACGCTTAAATGAGAAGACTTCGCGCAGATAAATTGTGGCTTGTGGCTAGGTGAGAGCCCATTGAGCAGTGAGAACTGTTTATTACCCGTATGGCAATCACAACTGCACATCCTCGAGCATTCTCATCCAAGGTTTGGTTTGTGAAACGGATTTCAGAACATCTGCTTCGAGCCATGGATCACTTTAATAATTTAACGCAATAAAAGTCTACCATTTTGTATACCGCATATTTACAACGTAAGGGGGTTTAGTCATTATTAAATAATTTATAATCATATAGGAATGAATAAAATACAAATTTTTAATTGTGTTACACCAGGTGTGTACTAAAAGATGTTATGTTTACATAACAGGACCAAAACTTTAGAATTGCAAATTGAATATATTTGATTTAACTAACCAAACCACGCCCAATGCTAATCTTACTCTCTCTTCCTCCCCAATTCTCAGCGATTCTAAGCACGCTATGCAAGGAGTTTCTGCGCGTCAATGTCTCCGCCATCCTGTATATGATGAACAACGAGCAGTTCGGCCACAGCACAGCCTCCGCACAGTACTTTCTGCAGCTGGCTGGCTACCTGGGTATTCCGGTAATCTCATGGAACGCGGACAACTCGGGTCTGGAGCGTCGGGCATCGCAGTCGACGCTTCAACTACAGCTGGCGCCCAGCATTGAGCATCAAAGTGCAGCGATGTTGAGCATCCTCGAGCGCTACAAGTGGCATCAGTTCTCGGTGGTAACCTCACAGATTGCTGGCCACGATGATTTTGTGCAGGCGGTTCGAGAGCGTGTGGCCGAGATGCAGGAGCACTTTAAGTTCACCATACTCAACTCGATTGTCGTCACACGCACCAGTGATCTGATGGAGCTGGTAAACAGCGAGGCCCGTGTCATGCTACTATATGCCACCCAAACCGAAGCTATTACCATTCTACGTGCCGCCGAAGAGATGAAGCTCACCGGCGAGAATTATGTGTGGGTCGTCAGCCAGTCCGTCATCGAGAAGAAGGACGCACACTCACAGTTCCCAGTCGGGATGTTAGGAGTGCATTTCGATACCTCTAGCGCCGCTTTGATGAACGAGATCTCGAACGCCATCAAAATCTATAGCTACGGCGTGGAGGCGTATCTCACGGACCCCGCCAATCGGGATCGCCGTCTCACCACCCAGTCGCTGTCCTGCGAGGATGAGGGACGCGGTCGCTGGGACAATGGCGAGATGTAAGCATTATTATTTGTATCTATTTTCGTCATGTATATATACATATATTAGGTTTTGTTTTCATTTAAAAAGCTATTTTTATTGGATTCGTATGTGACTAGTATTAAATAATTCAATTTATATATGTAAATTGAAATGTAATTTTAATTTATGCGGGACTGTTTTTAGTTAAAGTCAAGTAAATAAGTATATGGACACTCCAACCCTTTCCATTGATTTACACGTTTTATTTAATATATATTTATTTGAGTTATAAATACTTATTTATACTTTTGTTTTGATTTATAATTGAAAGCTTCTTCAAGTATTTGCGCAATGTGTCCATCGAGGGCGATCTCAACAAGCCGAACATTGAGTTCACTGCGGACGGTGATCTCAAGTCGGCGGAGCTCAAGATCATGAACCTGCGACCCAGCGCCAACAATAAAAATCTCGTCTGGGAGGAGGTAAGTGTGCTGAACTTTTCTGCATGCGCACTATATATCTCTTACTGTCTCACTCTCCAACTTATTGTATCTCTCTCTGGCACACTCGTCACACATACTCTTTACTCACTTACATTCACTTTGTATTATTTTTATGTTGATAACCATACCAACTACACTTTCTTCACGCTGCAAAACACGCTTTTGTATAATCGCTATATATTCGTTGCGTTCGGTCGATCGATTAGATCGGGGTCTGGAAGTCGTGGGAGACACAAAGGCTGGACATACGCGACATTGCGTGGCCAGGTAACTCGCACGCTCCGCCGCAAGGTGTGCCCGAGAAATTCCATTTAAAGATCACATTCCTCGAGGAGGCACCCTATATCAATCTGTCACCCGCCGATCCAGTGAGTGGGAAATGCCTCATGGACCGCGGTGTGCTATGCCGCGTTGCCGCCGATCATGAGATGGCCGCCGACATCGATGTGGGCCAGGCACACCGCAACGAGTCCTTCTATCAGTGCTGCAGCGGCTTCTGCATTGATTTGCTCGAGAAATTTGCCGAGGAGCTGGGCTTCACCTACGAGCTGGTGCGGGTTGAAGATGGTAAATGGGGTACACTTGAGAATGGTAAATGGAATGGTTTAATTGCCGACTTGGTTAACCGCAAGACGGACATGGTACTCACATCTCTCATGATCAACACCGAGCGCGAGGCGGTCGTCGATTTCAGTGAGCCGTTCATGGAGACTGGCATTGCGATTGTGGTGGCCAAGCGGACGGGCATCATATCGCCCACTGCGTTCTTGGAGCCCTTTGATACGGCCTCTTGGATGCTGGTAAGTAAACTGAACTGATCTCTGCTGCTGAACGCTCGCCGTTCCCTCGGTAAGTGCGCTTCTCTTATTTTACGATTTCTTTCCTCTTCTCCTCTTCTCTCATTCGCTTTCATCTCGAATTCATGCGCGACCTTCAAGGTGGGTATCGTTGCCATACAAGCGGCAACCTTCATGATCTTCTTGTTCGAGTGGCTCTCGCCTAGTGGCTACGACATGAAGCTCTACCTGCAGAACACCAATGTCACCCCCTATCGCTTTTCCCTGTTCCGCACCTATTGGCTCGTCTGGGCCGTGCTCTTTCAAGCCGCTGTCCACGTCGACTCGCCACGCGGTTTCACCTCGCGCTTCATGACCAACGTCTGGGCACTATTCGCCGTTGTGTTTCTTGCCATCTACACTGCCAACCTGGCGGCCTTCATGATAACCAGGTCAGTATCGTACTGAAAATCGCTCTTCTCTTTATAAATGGCAACAGTTGATCGAGAGTTTTCGTTCGCAGAGAGGAGTTCCACGAGTTCAGTGGTCTCAACGACAGCCGGTTGGTGCATCCATATTCGCACAAGCCCTCGTTCAAATTCGGCACGATTCCCTACAGCCACACGGACTCCACGATCCACAAGTACTTTAAGGACATGCACTACTACATGAAGCAGTAAGTAATTTATTTCCATTCATATGTACGTTTCTGATACAAGAATGTTCATTTTTCAATTCCAAAAGTAAAATATTTATTTCAACAATCGAAAGAATATTATAATTGTAATACAATTTCACTCTTCAAATCACTTCTCCTCGACAGATACAATAAGACAAGCGTCGCTGACGGCGTCGCCGCTGTGCTTAATGGCAATCTAGACTCGTTTATTTACGACGGCACCGTCTTGGACTATTTGGTAGCGCAGGACGAGGACTGCCGTCTTATGACCGTCGGAAGCTGGTACGCGATGACAGGTAAGCTAGCTTTCGATATAGCACTTAAAACAACTCTTGAATTGCGCACTGTCTGTCCAGGGTATGGACTCGCCTTCAGTAGAAACTCCAAATACGTGCAGATGTTCAACAAGCGCCTGCTAGAGTTCCGCGCCAATGGAGACTTGGAACGACTGCGTCGGTATTGGATGACCGGCACTTGTCGGCCCGGCAAGCAGGAGCACAAGTCTTCCGATCCCTTGGCTCTCGAGCAGTTCTTGTCCGCCTTTCTGCTACTGATGGCTGGCATTCTGTTGGCTGCACTGCTGCTACTGCTGGAGCACGTCTACTTCAAGTATATTCGCAAGCGATTAGCCAAAAAGGATGGCGGACATTGTTGTGCTCTCATTTCGCTGTCGATGGGTAAATCGCTGACGTTTCGAGGTGCCGTCTACGAGGCCACCGAGATCTTGAAGAAGCATCGCTGCAACGATCCCATCTGCGATACGCATTTATGGAAGGTGAAGCACGAACTGGACATGTCCCGGCTGCGCGTGCGTCAACTGGAAAAAGTCATGGACAAGCACGGCATCAAGGCCCCGCAGTTAAGGTGAGTTATCCAATCTACTTTAATCCAGGAAGAAAACAATATATTGTTCTTTATTTGTTTAAGCCAAATCACCATAATCTACATCAAATTTAATTTTAAATAGTTGGATTTTCTTACTTTTTATACCCGCTACCCATAGGGTAGAAGGGTATTATGACTTAGTGCCAACAGAAAATGTATGTAACAGGCAGACGAAGGCATCTCCGACCCCATAAAGTATATATATTCTTGATCAGCGTCAACAGCCGAGATGATATAGCCATGTCCGTCTGTCCGTCTGTCCGTCTGTCCGTCTGTCAGTCTGTCCGTCTGTCTGTCCGTATGAACACCTGGATCTCAGAGACTATAAGACATAGAGACACCAAATTTGGCATCTCCGACCCCATAAAGTATATATATTCTTGATCAGCGTCAACAGCCGAGATGATATAGCCATGTCCGTCTGTCCGTCTGTCCGTCTGTCCGTCTGTCAGTCTGTCCGTCTGTCTGTCCGTATGAACACCTGGATCTCAGAGACTATAAGACATAGAGACACCAAATTTGGCAAAAAGTTTCCTTCATACCCTACGCAGATCAAGTTTATTTCAAAAGTTGGATGCCACGCCCCCTTTGCCCACAGTAAGCATTAATCTAGAAAAAGTCAAGTTTTTTTTTTAGTAAATCGCGTATAACTCCAAAAGTTCTTTGTGTAATGATGTGTAATTTGGTAACCCATTTGCGCTTGACACTCTTAATATACCCTGTAATTTTGGTACAAATCGGATAAGTAGAACAAAGGTTATTAGTGAAACTATTTATCAAAATTTTTGTGCCCAGTGCATATGGACGTATTAAGTGTGTGAATGACCTAGAGATATCAAATTTGGTGACAGTATTCGTGTGGGTCTTACGCAGATCAAGTTTGTTTTAGATTTTTGCCACGCCCCTTTCCGCCCCCAAAAACTGTAAAAGCCGTAATAATAGACCTAGAGCATTGAATTTTGGTATGCATAATAACAATTATATTCTCAATGATTCCTGTGAATTTGGTTGAGATCGAGTGAAAAACAAGGAAGTTATTAATGAATCAATTTTATATGCAAAATTCACTTGCAGCTGCTCGCGCTTTGTTTGTTTAGTTGACAGTGTGACCATGTCGGTGTTGTGGATTTTTAACCGTTATTTTTAAACATATACAAACAAAACACAACAATTCACAAAATTTTGGATTGTATCATTACTTTTACGCATAGAATTAAATTTGAAAGCCTTAGATTATTTATAATTATTATTAATGTTCCACTTAAGAATTCATTACAGCTTCTGTTTTTTCCCGAAAATAATCATGAAAACCGAATATTTATTAAATTTCTTAAATTTATTCATTATTGGTGAGGATAAAGATTAAAAATCATATATCCATGTGATTTAAAAAAAAAGTCATATGATCATTACGGTCCCAGATGAAATCCCTCTTAAAAGTAAAGGGCGATACTTAACTACTTCTCTACTTTTAGGCTGGCCTCATCGTCCGATCTGCTGAATCATCATCATCTCAAGGAACGTCCGCCTTTGCTTGGCAACCTTAGCTTAGCTGCCAGCGCCCAAGATCTATACAGGTGGTAAGTTTTCTACTACTAATGTGTGACCCACTTTTTCTGTCCCCCTACTACCTCGCATGCCAATTTCTCTAATATCGTTAAGCATGTGCCTCTTGCTCGTATTTCCTTGTGGTAATTCAATTAAGCGATTGATTAGGATAACATTTCAGTGTTGTTCTTTCTGTGTTAGTCCTGATGAGAAATAATGACAATGTGTTGCTCTCTGCCCATCTGTCCGTAGGGTGCACAGCTCCGGCTGATGTTGCTTTAATAAATAAAATATATGGAAATTAGTTTATTAAATTAGCTTATCCCGGTTCCTCACTCGAGTCTTTAGTCACTACTCGCCGTCAAAGTCCTGTCATAGTCCCAGGCACAATTTCCGACTAAGTTCCTGTTATCATTCATTTGCGTTTGTTCTGTATTCGAGCGGTTACCTTGACTTTTACTATGGTAATGCAGCTGGATGGGAGAGAGACCTGTCTGTGTGCGTGAACATTTGCATGGTATTCATGCCATCGTCTGGCACCGAAACACTTAACGTAACCGATCCCCCCTCACAACTCTGCGCTCTGGCCAGCCACATATCACATCAGGTCGCCATTTAAAATACCCAAATCAAATCCATTTGAGTACCCAATTTAATGGTACATCATGGCATTCAGACTATTCCGACATTATTTGCCCCAACAAGTAGAACAACTCTGCATTCTTCCTCGGCAAGTCTGCTTGCTTAAGCCACTTTCGATTTATACATTTCCCACTTCGCCTAAAAAATGCATAGTTTCCTAACTGCCCGACTGGCTGACTGATTATCACACAGCTACAGAAAGTAGTGACTAACCAAAGAACTTAATCCGAACTGAGGAAGGAACTGACTGGAGAGCTGACTGACTTACTGACTGACGGAGTAATACACAACTCTACTTAGAGCCCATATCACGACACATGTTTTGCGCGATTTGTAAATGGCAGCCCCTTGGAGGGAAAATTGGAAAATGGCTTGTATTTTGAGGTATATCTGTGCGGGGGCACGAGGATTTCTTTCTGTCGCTTTAAGGAAGAGCAGCAAAAAGTTGTTTGTATGGCTATCACACGCTGCGGATTAGCAGTTAAAAATCAGTTGCAATCGCAAGGCAACTTGCCACACAGCACGCTACAGCTCAGAACTCTCTACACGTAGCATGCCACACACGTAACACACACAAGAGCCATGCAAATTTTTCAACAAATTGTACAAATTAAGAGCATGAATAAAACCGCCAAAAAGTTTTCGATACTACAGAATATGCTAAAAACAGAAAAAAGCAAAACTCTGAGATATGAATGAATGTGAGTATGAGCATACTCGTCTCCGCGTGCACATAAACTCATACCTGTACTACTAATATTTGCATTCATCCCACGTGAAACAATATAAACACTTTAGAACTCCGACACAAGCATAGCATGGGAGAGTGGGATGGTGACAAAGTCATACATACGTTCCAAGGGGTTGGACAAAAAAAAGATGAAGGCTCTTGCAACTGCCATTAGGTTATGCTTAATTTTCGGTTGAGTGTATATTTTCAATTTAAATGTAAAGTATTACGTTTACATATAATTTCTTGCTTCGAATTTAAAACTAAACTATACATATTTATTTTCTTAATTTATGATATTCAAAATTGTTATTTAATTTGAAATACAAAAAAATAAAAAATGAGCGAGAACACCGTGTCTGGTCGACTTGATTCGAAAGGCGTTTCTGTTTTTTTGCAATGTTTATATATATTTAAATATTTGTTATTTAAAATATAAATTCGTTGAAAATCATCTATTTACTGTTGCATAAAAAAAGATAAATTTCTTATGAGTGCGAGGCATTTTGAAGCTGGGGACAGTCATCACTTGACGCACTGCAAAGCTTTTTTGGCTTATGAACATGTGTTGGAGCTTACAGATGTTTCTGAGACTTGCTGTAATCCCGGCATATCATAAATACATAAGCAATGATTTATTCTCCATTTTCTTAAGCTTTTGGATTTTCATACACACACATACACACGCACACATTCATTGGAGTATGACGTTAGAAATAGGAACAACAATAGTTTCGGTGTAAAGTTTTTTGGTTTTCCACCCAATTGGAGGAGGGGTGAAAATTGTATTTGCTGATTGATTGATGGATGCTGCTGAGGTCCATCGACTGACCGCTTCTCAAATTACTTACTGACAATAGACCAGGCAAAGGATGCTTCCTCTTGTAACGACAAATGCCCCCGATTTACGTCGAGAATTTTTACTAAAATTATTTGCAGAGTAAGTGAAGATGGGAGAGCTGAAAATATAGTTGGGGAAAGAAAAGAAACTGTCTTATCCATATATCGAATAATTAATAATAAAGGACACTTTCTCTATGGATGTTGATGTTGATGTTGATGTTTAGTGTGCATGAGTTACATAAAATTTAATGATTAAATCTAGAAACTGCTCTGCACTTCGATTGAACTAATATTTTGAAGTAAATACATTTAATTTTTGCTGCAACCATGACAAAATTAAAGGTCCTACAAAACGGAAATCGCCGAGATGGAGACGGTGCTCTGAATCGATTGGAGTGAGTCCCTTATGGCATTGCTGCCAATCCTAATCTTAAATATCTAAGTCTTACCAATAGTTGAAGCCCCAATGAACAAACAGCTAATTAACAACAACAACAAGTATTATGCATTTTAATCAACAAGCAATTGAGCAATGTTTTTTTGTAATCGGTTGTTCGGTTATCGATTTATTGTGTTTTTTTTTGGTTTAAGGCTAAAATTACAAATTGACAAAGCAGAAAAACTAAACGGACTGCAATTGCTCATTTACACCACAAACCAAAGCAAACAAAAAGTAAAAACATAAAGGAAAATTAAAAAAAAAGATAAGTAAAAATGTCTCCAAACTCTTCGTATATATACAATAAAATTATAGGTGTATGTTTAATCAAAATGATGCAAAACAAAAATGGCAGATAAAAATATATTTGAAATAAAAGTTAACTAAAAGCTTTTTAAAAGTTAAAGAACAATTTAAAAACTAAAACTAAACCTATAACAACAAATTAAACTAAAGCCCCAAGCGCCTCACACAGATACACACCCATACAATACTGTCACGGAGAAGAGAGAAATAGAAACTTGGGAGTTCTGGAATCAATGAAAAACATTTATTTATATATCGTAATTATGCTAAATAGTAACAGCAATTGGAAGTTGAGATGAGAAAAAGCCAAATAACTATTTATGTAATTAAGTTCGAATTGTTAACAAAGCAAATCAATTGATCTGCAAAACTTGAAGCACAACAAAATATAATTCACGTTTATTTTATTGTTGGATTTATACATACACCCTGAGGTAAGATATACAAATATAAAGTGAAAAGAATTTGGTCTGGAACAACAACAAGAGTTGGGCTCGAAATTAATAAAAATTCAAAGAAATGCAAATACAAATTGATTATGATAATTGAAACCAAAAAATTATTGCTAAAGATATACACGTTAACATATTTATATTGTATGTATTTACTTAATTATTATGATTACGATATGAATGTTATTGCATATACACGTACATATACATTTATTGATATTTATATATACATATACATATACATATACATATATACATATATACATACGTTTTTCTCCTGATTTTAAGAAACAAAGCACCATGTGCACTCAAACAACAACAACAAACAAACAAGAGGAAACTAAAGCTAAAGAAAGCAAAGTGAAATATAAAGAATATAGAATATAAAATATAAGAAATTCAATTCAATTCAATTCAATTCTGCTCAATTCAATATAAACCTTTAACTTGACGACATCTAAATTAATCCCATCTATTCAGCAATCTTGCTAATTCCCTATTTTATGAAGAATATCAAGTATACGGTCCAGTTTACTGATTGCGTTATGGCACGATAGAAGTCAACAGTATAATGTTATCTGTTAATAAGTAAAAGTTGCATTCCAAATTATTATACTCGACCCGAATATACCCTGTCTGTCTATACAATTTAGCATATCAAGTATAGGGCCCATTAATTGAGTTTATACGCATTTCACCACACAAAAGTAATAACCACAAATTTCTATGATTTCAATTTCGATTTTTAATACAAATTTGGTACATAATTGACAAAAACACACCCGTTTCAACAACCTACATATTTAATTTGGCATTAGCTATGAGTATGCTTTTCACAACTCGCTCCCGTTCTCTGTATACAGTATAGCCACTAAAATAAGAAAAACTACAATGCCAAAAGTGAAAAGGAAATGGAATAAAATTTAACACTTAAAAAGATAAATAAAAACTAACTAAATCTGAAATTTTGCGTAAATGATTAAATCTAAAACCTAAAAAAAAATGTTAATTAAACAAAACCAAAGCTAAATTAAAAACAAAACAAAAAAAATATAAATTTAACTTACAATAAAATTAAAAGAAAACGAACACGAAAAGAATTTGATAATTAAATGTTTGTGTTGGTATTCGTTTGTGTGTCTTCTAAATGTTTAGAGTGTGGAATGGAATATACATAAAAATATTTTAAGCAAATTGAACGATTGGCTTACATACAGTTGTCTGTCCGTTTAAAAGAATAAAGCAAAAAAACACAAAAACTACTTATTCAAGCAATTTGCACACATCGACTATCCATGTGTACTCTCAATATGTATACGTATGTGTGTATGTGTTTGTATTACATGCATACACACACATGAATACCTATACTCATTCTTTCATATTATAATTGGATTGTTGATCTATATTTACTGAATGTAATCGCTTTAAGCTTGTTTTCTCAACAAATCAAAACAAAAACAAGCAAAACACAAAAACAACCAAAAAAATAAAAAGATAAAAGCAAACAAATGTTAACAGAAATAAAAACAAAATGCATTGAGTTTTATTTGCAAAGAGTGATTTTTTGTAGTAAAAATATTTTATACACAATTAAGTACAGAAAAAAAAACGAAACGAATTGTAATGAGATGAAATTGAGAAATGGAAGGAAGAAAATAGCGGTGAAAAAACAGAAGCAAAACAAAACCAAAAAACAAATAGCGAAATGTTAATTATTACGTACATATATTTTTTAAGACAAATTGTTCACATTGAAAGCGTAAAGAAAAGAAAGAGAAAGCGAATGAAAAAGAAAAGCAAAAGGAAGACAGTGGAAAACATTAACGGACAAATTAAAACAAGTAAAACAAGTTAACATTACATTGTATAAGTAGTTAGTAATTTAACACTAAAACCCAAAAGGAAATTAAGCTAAGTCTCGTGAAATACACAAAATGTTTTATGTACCAGTAAATATATATATAACATATATATATGTGTATGTATAGAGCATGTTGTTTTTTATGATTATTAATGTTATTAAGTTACGGAACGAGTACGTAAATGAGCCAAGAGCGATAACACTTACAAACTCACACACACATCGATACGTTACAAATACACACATAGATATTTCAATACAAAAATGAGAACATTTTGTTGAATGTTTAATAAATATACAAACTAAATCAAAGCGAATAAAAATAAAATAAACGAAAAAACCAAGAATGGTAAATGTATAAAGGGTTAACCACATTTAATCATGTTTATTCAAGGGAAGTAAATAAATTGAAAATTGAAATATACATTCACACAAACACACAGACACACATACACACACATGCATACTCTTTGAAGGCTCTTTGCTCTGCGTATGTCCATACATACTTAAATTACTTTCTAACTAATGCACGCGAAGTAAGAAAACTCCAATAAACAATTGAAGAATGAACAAAAAATTGCAAAAATGATAATTATACTTAATACATTATTGAAATATTGTTGGCTTAGTGACAGCAGCCAACAACGACAACGAATCGTATTTCAATTTAAAACACACAAAACGATTAAAAATTTTTAAACAAATACCAAATGAACAACAACAACATTAAATCAACTATGTTGTATTGACATCACACAAAATAAATCAAACTAAAACCTAAACCAAGTCAAACTACACCATAAACAACCCAAAGCAACCAAATAAATCAATATTATCGAATATGCATTGATATGGTAGTTACAACAAGGTGGTCAACAAAAAATGTGGAAATATACATGCATAAACGTACATTACGAATATAAAAAAAAAAACAGAACTTGCAATAAATGTGTATACAAAAACTGGAAAATATATATTTCTCTCATTTTGCCAAACGGGCGGGCAGGCAAAAATTCAAATTCAAAATACAGGGAACAAGTAAAGGAATGTTGTAGCCGGAAGCTTTGTACAGGCAATGTATAGCAATCAGCCTTCTAACGCATACAAACTGACATTGCTGGCAAGCAGAAAGAACAAGGAGAACATAAATAGAGAGCTTTTTACCTTTGAATTTCAATAGTTGCACATCGACATATCGTAGCGTATTCTGGACTTCAATTAACACGATCGCCATTATGAAGGGGCGGCAAATGTATCAGGTAAAAAAAATAGAGGGCCATCAAACAACGTCAGGAAGACGAGCGTAAAGCGCGCCAATTTCAGAGTCGCCCTGTGCCGAATTTTAGGACTACACAAGAGACTAGAAGATATGGCTGTGATACATAGGATTACGGTGTCCATAACTTCCGAGACGATGAAGCATTCGCACGTCTACAGGTGAGTTTAAATGAAGCGAAATGTTTATAAATGGCTGTTCAACTATAATTTTGAAGCAGGCCGTACAAAGTGAGGAGCCCAGTTCAAACTGTACCCGCAAACAGCGGTTGGAAACGAAGTCGTTTCAACTAAATCAGCGGGAACGTGCGCGAGTTTGATGCTGTTGTTAAAATAAATATGACTGAAAAAAAGTGAAAGGTAAATGTGAGTTATGGCATGAAGAAAAATCGAATATTACTTGTATTTAAAATCACCCTGTGGCTGCATTGCCTTTGCAGACGATATATCGATAGACAGTGACTCTTTGTTGCGTCGACTATCGACTCGCAATTGCGTTAGCAGGTCCAATTTAGTAGAAATAAAAGGTGCAAATAAATGCCCAGTTCGGGTTGCGTGTAAGTGCCGCACTCTTCGCATTTTGCATTGTCCATGCAGTCAGCTCAGTCCATGCTCAACGTGAACACAGATGACAAAGGTGAACCAGAGCAGCGCAGGGAGCAGGTGAGTGTTAATTTAAACGAAATGTTTATAAATAGCTGTTTAAATGTAATTTATATTCAGGACGTACAAAGGGAGGAGGCAAGTACATACATCAATACTGGAAGTGCACAAATGATGGCAGTGTAGACAGAGAGTTAACCGAGGACTGTAATGCCAAGTTGCTGTTGCGTGCAGCGGGCGATGATGATGAGGAAGTGGAGGATCTTGGCCCAGGCGACGACGATGCCGTCGATTTTGATGCATTAAGTCGTCGTCTCAGTGAAGTCGAAGCGTCGCTCAAGCGTCGTTCGCTGAGTAGAAAGCGTCATCATCCAAAGGAACCACATCAAGAACAAAAGGCAACCAAATAACTACTGTGTTGAACAGTAGCGTTTTTAGGAACACTCTGGCTGCTTTCACTGTTCGTATTTACACAATTGTCATTCATCATATTAATATTGTAGATAAGTTTATCTCACACCGTAAATACACACACATTCATACAAACGTATGTATTCAAGACTGAAATATTATTTAGTCCCAGTTAAAAATTTCTATTACGCAAAATATGTAATAGTTGTACATAAGAGTTATAAGAAAACTACCTTAAATTAAACATTTAAATTTAACTGCTGCTATTAGAACTAAGTCTTTGGAAGGCTATCGACAACAGCCAGTCGACATATCGAAAAGAAACACAAAGACTTTGACAAAAATTGATTTGAGAAGCTCGCATATAAATCAAATTTCAAATTACTTGCTGAACATCTCGAGCAGCATATTAAGATTAGGTCAATTATTGTTTTATTTTTAATTTGTGTGCTATCGATATACATTCGAAAGGAACATCGTATTGAAAGCGATTGAAAACAATCCTGTGTGAGAGCGTGTGGCTTTATATTCCCGTTTGAAATTCATAAAAGACACGACATCAAGACCAACTGAAATGGATGCATTAATAAATAATAGTGGCTTAATAAAGTTTCAGATTGACTGCGATAATTCTAGGAGAGTTTAAATTTAAACGAAATGTTTATAAATGGCTGTTCAACTATAATTTTGAAGCAGGACGTACAAAGTGAGAAGCCCAGTTCAAACTGTACCCGCAAACAGCGGTTGGAGACGAAGTCGTTTCAACTAAATACGAATCAGCGGGTACGTGTTGGGCGCGAGTTTGACGCTGTTGTTAAGATAAATATGGCTGAAAAAAAGTGCAAGGTAAATGTGAGTTGTGCCATAGACAAAAATCAAATATTACTTGTATCTAGAATCACCCTGTGGCTGTGCGACGGTGTGAGAGCATTGCATTTGCAGACGATATATCGATAGACAGAGCGACTCTTTGTTGCGTCGCCTATCGACTCGCATTGGCGTTAGCAGCTGCAATTTAGCAGATGGTTGGAATTACAGGAGTTGCGAGTGTTTTGGCAGATTTATTTTTAATTAAAGCAGCCAGCAATCAATCAATCAAAAAATATAGCAGACTTAGCAAACTTGTAACAGTGACAGTGAGCAGAAGTTTGCAGCACAAATATACGTAGTAAATAGACACTACACATATCACATGCACAAGCAGCCTGTATGTATGTGTGTGTATGCATACTTGTTGTTTGTGTGTGGTGTGAGTCATGACGTTTCGGTAAACGGCACGGCGTAGAAAAAAACATATATTGAGTGTTGTGGTGTTGTGGGAGACAAACGCGTGACTCGCTAAAAAACATTCACGGCTTTTCCATACGAACTGCAGCAGAATTTATCTCTGGAGTACCAAGGATTTGGAGTCGCAAGGCAGCAGCTGCGCCCCTTACAGTCACAGACACTTACAAATACTCGCAACGCAATCGCATACAAGCGACCGCAAACAGTAACACCAGCACTAACAGAGCTAGGGGAGCAGCGAATAAGAAGCAGCACCGCGGTTGTCGTCACAGTCACAGCGCTAGTGGGACCAGCAATACCAACAACAACAGTTGCAGCAGCAGCGCGAAGAGGAAGCAGCGCTGTTATCGTCATAGTCAGAGCGCTAGTGTGAGCAGTACAGCAACAACAAAAACGGTGGGAGCAGCAATAACAACAGTAGCAGCGAGAAGAGGAAGCACCAGTGCTGCCGTCGTCGCCGTCACAGTTGAAGTACGCTGCGCTGTTCAGTGGACGCAACAGTCTCGCTGACTATTTGAAGCTTCTTCAACTTTCGCTGTAAACAAAATGGTCGACCGCCTTGTCAACTCCGAACTAAACACACGACGGATTGCGTCCGTGGAGAGCTGCTTCGGCAGCTCTGGCGTGCCGCTTGCTGTTCCCGGACGTGTTCTTGTCGGCGAGGGCGTTTTAACCAAAATGTGCCGCAAGCGCCCCAAGTCGCGGCAATTCTTTCTGTTCAATGACATTTTGGTCTACGGAAACATTGTGATTGGCAAGAAGAAGTACAACAAGCAGCACATTATGCCGCTTGAGGAAGTATCACTAGAATCGATTGCCGACAATCAACAGTATCACAATGGATGGTACATTCGCACCACGACCAAATCGTTTGTGGTCTATGCGGCAACGAGCACCGAGAAGCAGGAGTGGATGGCGCATATCAACAAGTGTGTGGAGGATTTGTTGCGCAAGAGCGGTAAGAAGCCAGTGGAAAATCATGCGGCCGTCTGGGTTCCCGATGCAGAAGCCAGCATTTGCATGCACTGCAAGAAGACGCAGTTTACGTTTGTGCAGCGCCGCCATCATTGTCGCAACTGTGGCGCTGTAGTGTGTGCCGCCTGCTCCTCGAAGAAGTTCCTCTTGCCCCAGCAGAGTACGAAGGCGCAACGAGTCTGTGACGCTTGCTACGATCGTTTGCGACACACACCAACAACCGCGGAGGGCAATCCCAATGATGCGGATGCTAGCGAACGCAGCGGTGCCTCTAAGCTGAACGACAGCTCCAACGATGATGACACTGACGAGGAGACCAATTCACCACCAGTAGAGACGCACGATGAACCGCGTTTCTATGGCGACAACAGCATGTTGTCTGGCCACGACGACTCAATGGCCAGCACGACGGGGATAGGCGCGATGTCGACGCCTCTAGCTGCCAATCCAAATGCCACGCAATCCGCAGTGGCCAACAACTGCTGAGGGAAGCAATGAAGGCCGTATAAAGTGGAATTGAAAGGTAGCTAGTTCTAACTGAAGCACACTGGATGCAGACGTTGGATCAACAAGTTCAACTCCGAATATATTTACTGAATACAGAAATTATAGTTAGTTAGTAATTAGATTGTCACGAATTTTTGAATGCTAATCTTTTTTATGCTAATCTTATCAGCCTTTTTCGTTTTGATTAGTGTCATTGTTTCTCCATACATCGTATAAAGTGTAAAGCATATACATTTGCAGATATCTCTCTCGATTCGAGCTGGAGACGCGTTCAAAAAATTCGTAGCAAAACAGTTTACAACGGTATCACAGAAAACGATTGCTACAAACGGAATTGTTGTTGTAATCTATGTTTATAAAGTCCAATGCCAAATCCACGCTTAATCACATCAGCAATATATACAATGACTCAGAGGCTGGACTGAAGATTAGCCCAGAGTTAAGAATGCGAATTGAGTAGCAACAGCTAAATTGTTTTTTTGTTACAAGCTATGACTCCTTGATATTTATATATATTATTTTTTTTTGTTTGTCCGCTCTCGCTTAGTAACGCTTTAGGCATTCTATATGCTCTACAATATATATATGTATATATATATATATATTGACAGACAGCTGCTTAATTATTTAATTATATAGGCAGCTGTTCGCAAAAGCAAATGAACGTTTGAATATATAATTAACACTTTTACTCAAAATAAGCACATCGGCTAAATTAAGAAATGTACTGGGTATACCATAGTCGAGCGCACTCATCTGATCTTTTTTGGGGACTTAACTAATCGGTCATATTTCTTGGGTTTATTTTGCAGAAAGACGAACAACGCAAGCAACAAGAGCTGGAACAAAAAAAAGGAATTACGTAAATTGACGGAATTTAAAGCGCGTCCAAACCCTTTTAAATAACATAATCTAATTCTAATAATATAAAACACTTCACACACACTCACAATAACACAACATTGTACTTCCTCCCCAAACATTTTATTTATCAAAATAGCAAAACTTTTTATTTATGTAAACTGCAAATCGTATTTCAAATTTGATTTGTAAGTTGCGATTCACAGATTTTGTATAGATATTTTTCTTGCATTGTATCTATATATCTAAATGAAAGGAAGAGTTAAGAGAAGTCCACAGAAATTTTTGGGATCAATTGTGATCGTGAACGTCTTGTAGTTATTTCGGCAGTTTCGACGCGTGCGTTGATTAATGAAATGGAGAGCGAGTCGTTCCACAATATTTTTGTAATTGTAAATGTTATTAAATTAAGCAGAAGCAGAAAAAGGCGATTGAAGAGTAGAGGAGAAGGAACTGATACAACAATATATCAGACGATATTCATTTCATTCATTCAATACGGGGTTACGGATCAGATCAGTTGTAATGTTAAATAAACATGTATACATATTCTAATTCATTATCAACTATGTTTTCTATTTTTTCTCCCAATAACTTTGTGTCTAATCTAACACATTTTTTTTGTTCTTATATACGTTAATTTTTTTGTGGCTGAGACCGATCGTTTGAATGAAAGGTTTTAAGTATCTTTAAGTCTAAGCAATAATTAACTGTTTTCTATTTGTATAAAGCGAAAATAAAATTCAATTTATTAATATTATATGCAACTGTGTCCCGATTTAAATATTTGTTACATCAATTATTATTGAAATGCACACAAAAAAAACAAGACAACCAATGATACGGAACAATTAATTTCCAAAAGTTTATTTTACAAATTTAACACTTAATATAAATCTATTATTTAATATTATATTATTAGTCCTCAAAGACACCATTTAAAATAATGCAAATTGGTTTACATAGACAAATAATTTGAGAATGTACATTTGCTATCCTTCGAGCGACTTTTTAATAAAACCTAGAGGGAAAACTATGTGAGCAAAGAAAGCTCAAAGAATATGTATTTGCTCATTTAGCCGTCTCTTTCGTTTTTACGAGAACGTCGAATTTTAGATATATAGCGGGTGTTCAAAAATGCTGCGAATTATGCATCGGAATGCATATTTATTTCAGTAGAATTAATTTGATTTTTTTGGATAATCGCCTTAGCATATAAATCTTATTTTATTTATATGGCGTACTAATTTAATTGTATAAATTGACGACGTGCCTAAATTAAAAATAAACACTAAATAGTTTCACTTAAAATCATGGAATCGAAGCTCTGCTAGCCACACTGCTTTAGCCCCCTGCATTAACTGCATGGCTGTCCCACTTATACCAAGAGAAACATGGAAAACACGTGTTGAACGTTTGAAGAAAACATAAATGATGATGATATTTATTTATGTTGTACAGTCGCTTAATCACCTTTTGGGCCGGCGTTGTCTTCTTCTGTTCAAATGATAAATGTGGCTCGCTTAGAACTGACCATCGCTACCCCAGGAGGTCTTGACAGTGTCCTCATTCCAGTCCTCAACACCGCCAACTGTTTCGGCAGCAACCTCATCGGCCCAGTTCGTGGTTTCCTCGACGGGATGATCGACAGCCTCTTCGATCTTGGGTGGTGGCAGCAGCTCCTTGGCCGCTGCAGCCTCTTCCTTCTCAGCCTCCTCAGGGTCGCGATAGAAGAACAGATCCACCACAACAGGCCATTCGGTGGAGCGCGAGATTGTGCCGCGCAGACGAAGAACTTCACGAGCGAGCAGCCACCACATTAGACCAATGGAATGCGGCGACTTGTTGTTGCATGGAATGGCAATGTCGATGTAACGCAATGGCGAGTCCGTGTTAGTGAAGGCAATCACGGGAATGTTCACGTACGAAGCCTCCATAATGGGCTGATGGTCGGTGTTGGGATCGGTGACAACAAGTAGACGAGGCTCACGAAAAGCGGGCTGAATCTGATTGGTGAAGGCACCGGGTGTGAAGCGACCAGCGATGGGCGTGGTATCGGTGTACTTGGCGAACTTCAAAACAGCACGCTGGCCAATGGGACGCGACGAGATGACGAAGACCTAGAGTGTGAGAGAAAACAGTTAAAAGCTTGCTAAAGGACCAAGAAACAGTGTTTGCACTTCTCAGGTTGATGCATGGCGTGTGATCAGCTTTGGAATTGAAATCATTGCATTTCATACCCGAAAGATAATTTAAACTTCATCATGTGCGCGCCAAATGCAAACAGAGAGAGATCAAGCGAAACAACTTACATCCGAGGCGTTGTCAATTGCCACGATGGCGCGGGCAGCGAGCACCAGCTTTTCCCAGGTCTTGCCCAGATTGATGATGTTCACGCCGTCAGCGCGACGTTTAAACACGTACTGCTCCATCTGGAAATTGACGTTCTCCGACCCTAAGTGGGTGGTGGCGACCAACATCTTAGTAATGTCATCCTCCTTGAGGGACAAGATATCTAAGCCTCCCGACATTTTAACGTGAAAGAGTTACGAAACCTAAAACGTCGCAAAGAGAAATAATTGTTAGTTTCGCACAAAATATTTGTACTTAAACACACATAACCTCAAACTATGTCATATGTACAAGGTGTCCAACGTGTCGCAACATTTATAATGCAGCTGAAGGCAGTACATTAATATTGAATGCGGTTTTTTATAAGTTGCACACATAAATGTAATGATTTTTCTTATCTGCTGCTTTATAATTGTTCATTTAGGGACTGCAACAATTTTCGCAAACACTTACGTTATGGATGCCGCTGGGAGCGTTGACGAAATGGACGAGTTCTAAGTGTTAGAGAGCGTGAAAGTACTTGCATTTCTGATTGACAGCACTGTCAGTTTGTATGCGCTAGAAGGCTGATTGATATATATTGCGTGTACAAGGCTGCCGGTTACAACATTCCTTTACTTGTTCCCTGTATTTTAAATTTAAATCTTTGCCCGCCTGCCTGTTTGGCAAAAGGAGAGAAATATACATTTTCCAATTATTGTGCAAAATGACATCCCGATCGTCCTTTAAATGATCGAGATAAGGCGGATTTTACGACTTTTTGTCATTTTTTCTATGCAACCCCCTTTGAAAATTTTAAGGCAAATTTTTCATATAAAATTAGCTATATCTCGGCCATATCTTGTCGCATTTTCAAAGGACATGTCTTGCCAGGACCAAATCTATCGAGGTTTAATTTATTTCCTTCTATTTATATTACTTTTACAGCAACTTCTTAAGGATTATTTCAACTTAACATTAGGCGGCAAATCTTTAACAGTTAACATTGTAACAACAATATTGAGCTTATTGGCAACGCTAATTAAAAGGTAACATAACACTTATTAAATGGCAGCGCTTAATATACTAGAAAATACTGTAGTGGACATGGAATTATTGAATTATCAGTTCTGGTTACACTACGTTTGAAAGAGGTAAACCAGGGGTTTGCCCAGCCGCATTGCTCCTTTGTTTTTGTAATTGGCTACAAAGCGTAGGCAAGCAAATACATATATGTACACGGCTATCGGCATGCGCCAATGCTTATTGCAAAAACAATTTTTTACTTTCGTTTTCTTATCTCTATGCTTCATCTGCATTTGAGCAATGTAACTGGACTTGCATGTGGTTGTTGTTGGTCAAAAACTTTCTTGAACATTTTGTTGTTGCTTTGGCGATGCGCATCCACTTGAAGAAATTGTATTATGCTTTGAGTTATTGCATTGTCGACGCTTCATTTGACAAGTAAACATCACGTGGCATATAAATTTTAATTAAATAGTGAATCATGGATCACTGGACGCAACATTTGTTCATTAAGAACCAATGAGAAATAATTTATCAAATATTCACTTGGAAGCACTATTGAAATTAGCTTTAACTCAAACAACTATTGATGTTGATCAAGAAATAAACTATGTACAAAGCTAAAAATTTAATCCACATTCATATGCATAAATTTTATATTTTCATATTTTATTTCATAATGGCCTTTATTATAAAAATGTATCTCCTTATTTTTTTCAGTATATCCGTTAAAATAAAAAAAAATTCTTCATTAGTGTTGGTGTTTTCTTTTGAATGCATTGAAATTTGCTCCATCGTAAGCAGCGCTTGGGCACCCCTGATGTAAACAATACAGTGCTTATACAATTTTTAGCAATAAAAATTAAAATAAAGGCCTCTCGCAGCTGCCGCGCTCGTCGCGTCCAGTAACTGCAGCCGAAATAGTATTTCGTCTGTGTTTGAATTGTTAAGCGAGCAGGGCGAGCCCGTTGCACTGGTGCCCGATGCAGGCCAGGTCCAGCAGCAAATCGTCTGCCTCCAGTGATAGTTGCTGCATTTATTGGAGTTCGTATAGTGGGTGTTGTGTTGTCGTCAAGCTTAATGTTGGATAATGCCAATCTTCTTGCATGTCAGCGTCAATAAAGGTGGGCTGGGCGCCACGCCGCATGTGCTTCGTTCTGCTAAAGAGTGGAATTAAAACATGTTAGGTTGGCGTTTTGAGGAGCAGTCAAGAGTTGTAGTGTGAATAGCTTTTTCCGCTGTATTGATATTCATTTTTAATGTTATTCGCAGGTATAGCTGAATTTTCGTCACTACTGCTGCTGCCTGCGACGCAGGCGATCCAGAATGCGATTTTAAAGGAGTCGCCATTCTGGATGGCAGTGCTAGAGGCAATTGTGCGATTGATTGGGGCTGGATTTGGTGATCTTCAGTCTGGATTGTGCTTATTCATCACGTGCTTCGTCAATGGCTGGAGGATTTGGCAGCTCCAATTAGATGTCTGTAATATCGTCTGGTAGTTCGTGCTGTACAGCTGGTGATGTATGATAGCTTCGTGCAGTAATATTGCCTTTATGTATAGAAATGAGTTTGTACACAATATTAAATAGATGATCAATTCTCTTTTTCATGTTTCTGAACATCATAGTGTTTTGTTCAATGATTTTTTTTTTGATTTACGTGCGTTGCAATGCACATTAGGGGCCAAACTAAATTGGCTTCTTCATTTGCTTTGTTACTGTAGCTTAAGTAGCAACCTTTACAAATATTAATGACGGTAGAAATAAAAGGGTGTATAATATAGATAAATGCTGCATGTGTTACATGTTACATGTTGGATAATGCCAATCTTCTTGCATGTCAGCGTCAATAAAGGTGGGCTGGGCGCCACGCCGCATGTGCTTCGTTCTGCTAAAGAGTGGAATTAAAACATGTTAGGTTGGCGTTTTGAGGAGCAGTCAAGAGTTGTAGTGTGAATAGCTTTTTCCGCTGTATTGATATTCATTTTTAATGTTATTCGCAGGTATAGCTGAATTTTCCTCACTACTGCTGCTGCCTGCGACGCAGGCGATCCAGAATGCGATTTTAAAGGAGTCGCCATACTGGATGGCAGTGCTAGAGGCAATTGTGCGATTGATTGGGGCTGGATTTGGTGATCTTCAGTCTGGATTGTGCTTATTCATCACGTGCTTCGTCAATGGCTGGAGGATTTGGCAGCTCCAATTAGATGTCTGTAATATCGTCTGGTAGTTCGTGCTGTACAGCTGGTGATGTATGATAGCTTCGTGCAGTAATATTGCCTTTATGTATAGAAATGAGTTTGTACACAATATTAAACAGATGATCAATTCTCTTTTTCATGTTTCTGAACATCATAGTGTTTTGTTCAATGATTTTTTTTTTGATTTACGTGCGTTGCAATGCACATTAGGGGCCAAACTAAATTGGCTTCTTCATTTGCTTTGTTACTGTAGCTTAAGTAGCAACCTTTACAAATATTAATGACGGTAGAAATAAAAGGGTGTATAATATAGATAAATGCTGCATGTGTTACATGTTACATGTTGGATAATGCCAATCTTCTTGCATGTCAGCGTCAATAAAGGTGGGCTGGGCGCCACGCCGCATATGCTTCGTTCTGCTAAAGAGTGGAATTAAAACATGTTAGGTTGGCGTTTTGAGGAGCAGTCAAGAGTTGTAGTGTGAATAGCTTTTTCCGCTGTATTGATATTCATTTTTAATGTTATTCGCAGGTATAGCTGAATTTTCGTCACTACTGCTGCTGCCTGCGACGCAGGCGATCCAGAATGCGATTTTAAAGGAGTCGCCATTCTGGATGGCAGTGCTAGAGGCAATTGTGCGATTGATTGGGGCTGGATTTGGTGATCTTCAGTCTGGATTGTGCTTATTCATCACGTGTTTCGTCAATGGCTGGAGGATTTGGCAGCTCCAATTAGATGTCTGTAATATCGTCTGGTAGTTCGTGCTGTACAGCTGGTGATGTATGATAGCTTCGTGCAGTAATATTGCCTTTATGTATAGAAATGAGTTTGTACACAATATTAAACAGATGATCAATTCTCTTTTTCATGTTTCTGAACATCATAGTGTTTTGTTCAATGATTTTTTTTTTGATTTACGTGCGTTGCAATGCACATTAAGGGCCAAACTAAATTGGCTTCTTCATTTGCTTTGTTACTGTAGCTTAAGTAGCAACCTTTACAAATATTAATGATGGTAGAAATAAAAGGGTGTATAATATAGATAAATGCTGCATGTGTTACATGTTACATGTTGGATAATGCCAATCTTCTTGCATGTCAGCGTCAATAAAGGTGGGCTGGGCGCCACGCCGCATGTGCTTCGTTCTGCTAAAGAGTGGAATTAAAACATGTTAGGTTGGCGTTTTGAGGAGCAGTCAAGAGTTGTAGTGTGAATAGCTTTTTCCGCTGTATTGATATTCATTTTTAATGTTATTCGCAGGTATAGCTGAATTTTCGTCACTACTGCTGCTGCCTGCGACGCAGGCGATCCAGAATGCGATTTTAAAGGAGTCGCCATTCTGGATGGCAGTGCTAGAGGCAATTGTGCGATTGATTGGGGCTGGATTTGGTGATCTTCAGTCTGGATTGTGCTTATTCATCACGTGCTTCGTCAATGGCTGGAGGATTTGGCAGCTCCAATTAGATGTCTGTAATATCGTCTGGTAGTTCGTGCTGTACAGCTGGTGATGTATGATAGCTTCGTGCAGTAATATTGCCTTTATGTATAGAAATGAGTTTGTACACAATATTAAACAGATAACCAATTCTCTTTTTCATGTTTCTGAACATCATAGTGTTTTGTTCAATGATTTTTTTTTGATTTACGTGCGTTGCAATGCACATTAGGGGCCAAACTAAATTGGCTTCTTCATTTGCTTTGTTACTGTAGCTTAAGTAGCAACCTTTACAAATATTAATGACGGTAGAAATAAAAGGGTGTATAATATAGATAAATGCTGCATGTGTTACATATCATGCAGCATTGTAATGGCATCAGCATAACAGCTTTTGGACATAAGCTATTCTGATTGTATTTACATTTGGTATAAGTTTATGTGCACAGCACATGTGAAAAAGTAATGAAATAATATAATTATATGTTTTTAAACTTATTTGCAGCCTTCAACTCAGGAAGAAGAGGAACGACATCAATAAAGGTTTTGGGTAATCATAGAAGCTTCGCTGTACGTCAATTAGGCATAGTTGCTGGTATTGGCCGAGACGCTCTGCTTTGCGACCGCAAGATCGCCCACAGCTATCAGCCACCACACCAAGACAGGAAGAGGCACGACATCAGCGCACTATAGGCAAAAAGTCTGTTTTTTTTGGCATTTTTACATTTTTTTTTTTGTTCCGTATTATCAAATTGACCTTATTTTCTGAATTAGTATACTTTAAGAACAGTGAAACATGTATTTAATATTTTTTGGAATTTTGTGGTATTTTGTTATTTGTCAAAATTAACAGACTATGATCTGGCTACATTAAAAAAAAAAAAGGCGCGAAAGCTTGTGATTTTTGCTGTGAGATTTATGTTGAAATTGTAAACAAACCAAAAAAGCTTTTACATGGAATTCAATCGTCCAGGTATGTAAAATATATTATAATCTCTAAATGTTTAGTACATGTGGTATATTGTCCAATTGTTCAATGTGTTGTCGGTATGTTTTTAGGTCGCTGCTAACAAATGTCTTTGTGTTTCTGTGGAGTGTAACTTGTGAGTTGAGGGCAGTTGAGCCAATTTAAAAACTGAATGTTACTAATTAAACTGTTAACAATCAAATAATAGATAACGTTTTTGCCCGTTTTTGCCCGATTTACGGCAATACTTAATATTGCAGTTGCATTTACGTTTTGCCATTCAACGTTACTTGATGTTTGGAGCGACAACAACCGCCAACAAGCTGCTGTGAAGCAGTTTGTTTTGCAAAATATCGATGAAACTGAATTAAGTGATGTTCAGCAAAACTTAATAAAAAATAAGCTTAAGCAGTTTTTCGGATTCATTAACACTAATATGCCAAAATGCAACAGAATGCTCGACCGCTTTAAGGAAAAGCATGCGCAATGGCTTGCATCCTCGTTAAAAATTGAGGAAACCAAAAAATAGTAGTGAAATATGAAGCACATTTGACTTTAATCGATGGCGAAGTTTTAAATGTGATAACTGGTACCAATTCATGCCAATCCTGCCCATTATGTGGTGCTAGGCCAAATCAACTTTTGAAGACAAAAAATATTGATTCAATAAACTTTCAGATCTATACTGATAGTATTAAATATAAGCCCTCTGCATGCATGGATACGATTCTTCGAGTTTGTGTTAAAAGTATCGTACAGAATTGACCTAAAGAAATGGCGAGTCACAGGTTCTGAGAAAAGTGAGGTTTCATTACGGAAACAAACTATTCAACGGAGATTGTGGGATGAAATGGGTCTGAACGTTGACAATCCCAAGCAAAATGGAAGTGGCAATAGCAACGATGGAAATACCGCCAGAAGAGCCTTTTTAAATGTCAAAACATTATCAACAATTTTAAATTTTAACGAGACCATTTTGAAAAATTTGTATATAATTTTAATTGCCATATCTTGTGAGTATAAGGTATGCCCAGCAAAATTTAAAGAATTATGTACAAAAACATTTAACTTATACGTTAAAACTTATGAGTGGTATCCAATGTCTCCAACTGTGCACAAGGTATTGGTACATGGGCAGCAAATTATGGAAACCTCCGTTCTTCCTCTAGGAGCTCTCGGAGAAAATGCGTCAGAAGCACGCAATAAATTATACAAACGCGATAGGCTATCTCATGCAAGGAAAATCAGCCGCCTAAATACTATGTCAGACGTGTTTAACAGAGCATTAGATTCTTCTGACCCACTGCTTTCTACTATAAATCTGAAGGAACGCCAAGGATTAAGCCATAAAAAACGGCTACCGACAGAAGTTATAGCCCTTTTGGAATCTGCGGATATTGAGCTTTCCAGAACAGGGGCATGGGAAGACAATAATAATAATCAGGCGGAAGAAGGCGGAGATGATGAAATCGAAATTTTCGGGCTGGATACCGTGGAGTTGGAGGAAGAGTTTTGGGACGAATAAATTATTAACTGGGTCTCAAGGTTTGGTGTCACAAAACTTAATATTGTGCTCTAACTAATGTTTGATTTAATTTTGCAGGGATCCAAATCAACTTTAAAATGTAAATTGCTAAAAATGCATTTACTAAAATACATTAATTGCATATTTGCTAAATATATTACATTAAAATATTTAAAAACATAATTGTAGACAAAAATTCGAAAATTCTAACCTTATGGTAAGGTGGGCGGGATGGAAGGCGTGGTCCAACTGAAAATTCAAATAAATCCGAAATTCTACCTTTATTTTTTAAGTATATGTACAAAGTTTCATGTTTCTATCTTCAAAATTGGTAATTATGCCAAAAAAACGGTCTTTTTGCCTATAGTGCAGCGTAAGTACAGTACAGTACAGTACTGCAGGATATGCTATAAAGATAAGATATATTTTTGTGTATTATTGGCAGGAACATTGTCATCTTTGCATCATCATCAAGGCAAATATTTCATTATTGGCAGGAACATCATCTTGTGGAGCGTCTTCTAGTTTCACGCCCAGCGCGCTGATTTGTTGTGGAAGTTACAGGCAGCAAGTGTGATTTTGAAATATTTAGTTCGAAGGTTTATTGATGTATAAATATGTTTTTTTTTTTTTTTAGCGAGAGCGCAATGTTTGTCTTCACTGGGCATCATCTCTCATCAGGTATACGATCAAAATACAGTTGGAGGATTTTGACGACGAATCTTTGTTAAGGGCTTGTATATAATGCTTATTAATCCGTAACTATTGTAAATTATATATTATTCGATTGTACAGAAAGTTATACAGCTTTTGCTATTGGCGCACTCGCAATTTTTTTCATTTGTTTATCTTTAATCATATTGCTACAATCTTGTATATAATCTTGTAAATTTGCATAGCCGCACATGGCTCAGAGATTTGTAAATTTTTAGGATCCGATAATGCCAGTCAAATTTCAAATGCATTGTTAAGTGTTTGCACGTAGCAATTAATAATTATGTATTGTCCGATTGTACAAAATGTTATGCAGCTTTTATAGTTCTTGCACTCGCAGTTTTTTTTTTGATTTTTTTATGAAATTACAAAATTTGTATAGCCGTTCTTGAGCGTAGCGAGTATGAACGTAATCTTAACTTTTTCAATGTATACTATCTTTTAGTTTTCTCATGATTAGATTTAGCATTTTGTCAGTCATTGAAAGGAATTTCAGTGCTGTTTAGTTAGTGCACAGGTGAATCCACATATCTCTGTCCATGGTATTGCAGTACAGTAGAAGTGGGAGTATCAGGTAGAGCTTTTTTTATTACTGTGCAGAGACGGGCACAAACTGAGATCCACTTGAAGGTGGATCTGCTTTTTATTGTCTTTTCATTTAGTATATTACAAAATATTTGGGACAGATTTGGCACTAATAGCTTAAATAAAATTATACTTAAAAAATATACCAAAACGATTGTACAAAGAGAAAAATACTTTTATCGATAAAAGTGCGATAACTGACTAAGTGCCATATGAGCGAGATTAAATGAAAATAAACTGGTAAGTGACAATGGTTCTTTAAATTAATTGTTAATTGATATGTTATATGGAATAGCCTTCCGATGAGCTGGCGACACTCTAGGTAAGTGAGTCTTTATAACTCTTTCATACCCGTGTTGACGATTCTTTCCAATTGGCACCCTGCAACTCTGGCGGGGAGAAAGGAGGCGTCGACGTTGACTGGACAGAGCGGAGAGTCGCCATGTCAGAACAGCTCTGCCCATAAGAGTGCCAGCTTTTGGACATAAGCTATTCTGATTGTATTTACATTTGGTATAAGTTTATGTGCACAGCACATGTGAAAAAGTAATGAAATAATATAATTATATGTTTTTAAACTTATTTGCAGCCTTCAACTCAGGAAGAAGAGGAACGACATCAATAAAGGTTTTGGGTAATCATAGAAGCTTCGCTGTACGTCAATTAGGCATAGTTGCTGGTATTGGCCGAGACGCTCTGCTTTGCGACCGCAAGATCGCCCACAGCTATCAGCCACCACACCAAGACAGGAAGAGGCACGACATCAGCGTAAGTACAGTACAGTACAGTACTGCAGGATATGCTATAAAGATAAGATATATTTTTGTGTATTATTGGCAGGAACATTGTCATCTTTGCATCATCATCAAGGCAATTATTTCATTATTGGCAGGAACATCATCTTGTGGAGCGTCTTCTAGTTTCACGCCCAGCGCGCTGATTTGTTGTGGAAGTTACAGGCAGCAAGTGTGATTTTGAAATATTTAGTTCGAAGGTTTATTGATGTATAAATATGTTTTTTTTTTTTTTAGCGAGAGCGCAATGTTTGTCTTCACTGGGCATCATCTCTCATCAGGTATACGATCAAAATACAGTTGGAGGATTTTGACGACGAATCTTTGTTAAGGGCTTGTATATAATGCTTATTAATCCGTAACTATTGTAAATTATATATTATTCGATTGTACAGAAAGTTATACAGCTTTTGCTATTGGCGCACTCGCAATTTTTTTCATTTGTTTATTTTTAATCATATTGCTACAATCTTGTATATAATCTTGTAAATTTGCATAGCCGCACATGGCTCAGAGATTTGTAAATTTTTAGGATCCGATAATGCCAGTCAAATTTCAAATGCATTGTTAAGTGTTTGCACGTAGCAATTAATAATTATGTATTGTCCGATTGTACAAAATGTTATGCAGCTTTTATAGTTCTTGCACTCGCAGTTTGTTTTTTTTTTTTTTTATGAAATTACAAAATTTGTATAGCCGTTCTTGAGCGTAGCGAGTATGAACGTAATCTTAACTTTTTCAATGTATACTATCTTTTAGTTTTCTCATGATTAGAATTAGCATTTTGTCAGTCATTGAAAGGAATTTCAGTGCTGTTTAGTTAGTGCACAGGTGAATCCACATATCTCTGTCCATGGTATTGCAGTACAGTAGAAGTGGGAGTATCAGGTAGAGCTTTTTTTATTACTGTGCAGAGACGGGCACAAACTGAGATCCACTTGAAGGTGGATCTGCTTTTTATTGTCTTTTCATTTAGTATATTACAAAATATTTGGGACAGATTTGGCACTAATAGCTTAAATAAAATTATACTTAAAAAATATACCAAAACGATTGTACAAAGAGAAAAATACTTTTATCGATAAAAGTGCGATAACTGACTAAGTGCCATATGAGCGAGATTAAATGAAAATAAACTGGTAAGTGACAATGGTTCTTTAAATTAATTGTTAATTGATATGTTATATGGAATAGCCTTCCGATGAGCTGGCGACACTCTAGGTAAGTGAGTCTTTATAACTCTTTCATACCCGTGTTGACGATTCTTTCCAATTGGCACCCTGCAACTCTGGCGGGGAGAAAGGAGGCGTCGACGTTGACTGGACAGAGCGGAGAGTCGCCATGTCAGAACAGCTCTGCCCATAAGAGTGCCAGCTTTTGGACATAAGCTATTCTGATTGTATTTACATTTGGTATAAGTTTATGTGCACAGCACATGTGAAAAAGTAATGAAATAATATAATTATATGTTTTTAAACTTATTTGCAGCCTTCAACTCAGGAAGAAGAGGAACGACATCAATAAAGGTTTTGGGTAATCATAGAAGCTTCGCTGTACGTCAATTAGGCATAGTTGCTGGTATTGGCCGAGACGCTCTGCTTTGCGACCGCAAGATCGCCCACAGCTATCAGCCACCACACCAAGACAGGAAGAGGCACGACATCAGCGTAAGTACAGTACAGTACAGTACTGCAGGATATGCCATAAAGATAAGATATATTTTTGTGTATTATTGGCAGGAACATTGTCATCTTTGCATCATCATCAAGGCAATTATTTCATTATTGGCAGGAACATCATCTTGTGGAGCGTCTTCTAGTTTCACGCCCAGCGCGCTGATTTGTTGTGGAAGTTACAGGCAGCAAGTGTGATTTTGAAATATTTAGTTCGAAGGTTTATTGATGTATAAATATGTTTTTTTTTTTAGCGAGAGCGCAATGTTTGTCTTCACTGGGCATCATCTCTCATCAGGTATACGATCAAAATACAGTTGGAGGATTTTGACGACGAATCTTTGTTAAGGGCTTGTATATAATGCTTATTAATCCGTAACTATTGTAAATTATATATTATTCGATTGTACAGAAAGTTATACAGCTTTTGCTATTGGCGCACTCGCAATTTTTTTCATTTGTTTATCTTTAATCATATTGCTACAATCTTGTATATAATCTTGTAAATTTGCATAGCCGCACATGGCTCAAAGATTTGTAAATTTTTAGGATCCGATAATGCCAGTCAAATTTCAAATGCATTGTTAAGTGTTTGCACGTAGCAATTAATAATTATGTATTGTCCGATTGTACAAAATGTTATGCAGCTTTTATAGTTCTTGCACTCGCAGTTTTTTTTTTGATTTTTTTATGAAATTACAAAATTTGTATAGCCGTTCTTGAGCGTAGCGAGTATGAACGTAATCTTAACTTTTTCAATGTATACTATCTTTTAGTTTTCTCATGATTAGAATTAGCATTTTGTCAGTCATTGAAAGGAATTTCAGTGCTGTTTAGTTAGTGCACAGGTGAATCCACATATCTCTGTCCATGGTATTGCAGTACAGTAGAAGTGGGAGTATCAGGTAGAGCTTTTTTAATTACTGTGCAGAGACGGGCACAAACTGAGATCCACTTGAAGGTGGATCTGCTTTTTATTGTCTTTTCATTTAGTATATTACAAAATATTTGGGACAGATTTGGCACTAATAGCTTAAATAAAATTATACTTAAAAAATATACCAAAACGATTGTACAAAGAGAAAAATACTTTTATCGATAAAAGTGCGATAACTGACTAAGTGCCATATGAGCGAGATTAAATGAAAATAAACTGGTAAGTGACAATGGTTCTTTAAATTAATTGTTAATTGATATGTTATATGGAATAGCCTTCCGATGAGCTGGCGACACTCTAGGTAAGTGAGTCTTTATAACTCTTTCATACCCGTGTTGACGATTCTTTCCAATTGGCACCCTGCAACTCTGGCGGGGAGAAAGGAGGCGTCGACGTTGACTGGACAGAGCGGAGAGTCGCCATGTCAGAACAGCTCTGCCCATAAGAGTGCCAGCTTTTGGACATAAGCTATTCTGATTGTATTTACATTTGGTATAAGTTTATGTGCACAGCACATGTGAAAAAGTAATGAAATAATATAATTATATGTTTGTAAACTTATTTGCAGCCTTCAACTCAGGAAGAAGAGGAACGACATCAATAAAGGTTTTGGGTAATCATAGAAGCTTCGCTGT
The DNA here is from genome assembly GCA_035045625.1 of Drosophila formosana. NCBI lineage: Eukaryota > Metazoa > Arthropoda > Insecta > Diptera > Drosophilidae > Drosophila > Drosophila formosana. The sequence goes on along the minus strand of JAWNOW010000140.1, from coordinate 20,250 downwards.
ACGTCAATTAGGCATAGTTGCTGGTATTGGCCGAGACGCTCTGCTTTGCGACCGCAAGATCGCCCACAGCTATCAGCCACCACACCAAGACAGGAAGAGGCACGACATCAGCGTAAGTACAGTACAGTACAGTACTGCAGGATATGCCATAAAGATAAGATATATTTTTGTGTATTATTGGCAGGAACATTGTCATCTTTGCATCATCATCAAGGCAATTATTTCATTATTGGCAGGAACATCATCTTGTGGAGCGTCTTCTAGTTTCACGCCCAGCGCGCTGATTTGTTGTGGAAGTTACAGGCAGCAAGTGTGATTTTGAAATATTTAGTTCGAAGGTTTATTGATGTATAAATATGTTTTTTTTTTTTAGCGAGAGCGCAATGTTTGTCTTCACTGGGCATCATCTCTCATCAGGTATACGATCAAAATACAGTTGGAGGATTTTGACGACGAATCTTTGTTAAGGGCTTGTATATAATGCTTATTAATTCGTAACTATTGTAAATTATATATTATTCGATTGTACAGAAAGTTATACAGCTTTTGCTATTGGCGCACTCGCAATTTTTTTCATTTGTTTATCTTTAATCATATTGCTACAATCTTGTATATAATCTTGTAAATTTGCATAGCCGCACATGGCTCAAAGATTTGTAAATTTTTAGGATCCGATAATGCCAGTCAAATTTCAAATGCATTGTTAAGTGTTTGCACGTAGCAATTAATAATTATGTATTGTCCGATTGTACAAAATGTTATGCAGCTTTTATAGTTCTTGCACTCGCAGTTTTTTTTTTGATTTTTTTATGAAATTACAAAATTTGTATAGCCGTTCTTGAGCGTAGCGAGTATGAACGTAATCTTAACTTTTTCAATGTATACTATCTTTTAGTTTTCTCATGATTAGAATTAGCATTTTGTCAGTCATTGAAAGGAATTTCAGTGCTGTTTAGTTAGTGCACAGGTGAATCCACATATCTCTGTCCATGGTATTGCAGTACAGTAGAAGTGGGAGTATCAGGTAGAGCTTTTTTAATTACTGTGCAGAGACGGGCACAAACTGAGATCCACTTGAAGGTGGATCTGCTTTTTATTGTCTTTTCATTTAGTATATTACAAAATATTTGGGACAGATTTGGCACTAATAGCTTAAATAAAATTATACTTAAAAAATATACCAAAACGATTGTACAAAGAGAAAAATACTTTTATCGATAAAAGTGCGATAACTGACTAAGTGCCATATGAGCGAGATTAAATGAAAATAAACTGGTAAGTGACAATGGTTCTTAAAATTAATTGTTAATTGATATGTTATATGGAATAGCCTTCCGATGAGCTGGCGACACTCTAGGCAAGTGAGTCTTTATAACTCTTTCATACCCGTGTTGACGATTCTTTCCAATTGGCACCCTGCAACTCTGGCGGGGAAAAAGGAGGCGTCGACGTTGACTGGACAGAGCGGAGAGTCGCCATGTCAGAACAGCTCTGCCCATAAGAGTGCCATTTTGCAGCATCAGTGTGCGACGGATTCGCGGTATGCGTGACAATTGAAAGTGCGGGTCGCCAGTGTTAAGCGGATCACTTTTACGAGATGGAGCATGTTGTTGCTGGGAGAGCTGGTTTGCTGATCGCTGGCATTGCAGAAAAGATGGCGCGTCCTTGGGGATAGTGTCGCCTTCAGCATCTGGATTCTCGTCCAGTTCCGAGAAGAACCACTGTTTCAACCTTGCAAGGCCCAGTTCGAGCTGCTGTTCATGATCACTCATCAGTGATAGTTGACAGTCAGTTTGCTGCATAGGCAGATGCGCCTGTGAAATGGGAGTGCGTATTTCAAAGTGGCTGCTTCCTTCATATCTTGGCAGCTGGAATGAAAGAGTGTCAGTAATAGGCAGTACAGAACTGTACGATTGCTGAGATTGTTTTTCTGGCACAAAATCAGGCTGTTGCTGCATAACATCGGAGGGAAAATGCGAAGAGTCACGGAGTTGTTGAGACGCCAATTCTGTTGGCGGATTGCATCCCTCATTTGGAAGATACTGGTAGACAGCTATCATACGATGCTCAGGAGTAGATGTTTGCCCATCTTGGATCGTGTTGGCAGCTGTATTCGTCACAATTGCTTGCATGTGGTGATGCATAATACGATTGGCTTTGGTGTGTTGGAGGCGGATTTTTTTTTTTTTTAAATAAACATGCGAGCCTATAGCAGGGCATGAGTTTAAACGGTAACAAAGGATTTAGGGTTGGAGGGTCCTTTGCAGAGACTCACAAGCGCCATCTAGTGGTCCACGTGAGATACGGTTCTTTGGTAATTGCGACAGGTAAGTCTTTGGTTATAGTAGGAGAAGAGTGAGTTTAGTGCTTGGGAAAAGTTTGTACGCAAACCCACCTGGCTTTGGTGTAAAAGAGGAGGGGGTAAGAGGTTATGGGGGTAATTGGAGTAATATAGGACTTCTAAAAGACTGCGAAACGTGCACAGGCGCATCCACATATCTCTGTCCATGGTGTAGCAGTACAGTAGAAGTGGGAGTGTAAGGTAGGGCAGTTTTGATAGGATTTGTAGTTTGTAAGTTTTCCAAAAGTAAAGAAGAAACGTACACAAGTGAACCCACATATCTTTGTCTATGGTTTCTTCAGTACAGCGGAGATGTTGTAATTGGAAGGTGGAGTTTAGGCAATAGAGAGGGGGTATTAGGTATTACAGTATGGAGTCTAAGTTTGGAAGAGGAGAAAGTTACAGGAGAGTAGGGGGACAGGAGAGAGAAGGAAGGGAAAGGGGGATGCAGAGGAGGGTGGGTGGATAGCAGAAAGGGGAAGAGAAAAGAAATGTTAAGAATAGGGGTATCAGTATAGTGGAGAGGAAAGGAAGAGAAGGAGAAGATGAAGACTGATAGAAGGAATGGAAAAGGGGAAGAGGGGATGGGAAGGAGAGAAAGGGGAAGGAATAGAATGCATAGAAAAGAACAGAAAGAAAGAGGGGAAAAGGAAAGAAAGGGAGAGGGAGGATATAATATGTAGGGGAAGTCATTAGTGAAAGTTGGGAAAAGAGATGGGAGGAAAGGGAGGAAACGAAGAGTATGAGACAGGAGATAGAAGAAAAGGGGAAGGGATGAAAAAGAAAGAAGGAAAAGGAGAGTGAGTGGATAGTGGAGAGAAGGAAGGAAGTTGTGAAGAGGGAAAGGGAGTAAGAGGAATGAAGGAAAGTGAATGGATAGGAAGGAGAGGAATTGAGATGAAGAAAGGAGAGATAACAAAAGAAGGGGGATAGGAGTGAGTGAAGAAGAAGGAAGAAAAAGGAAAGAAAGAGTAAGAAGGGGAAATGAAAGGAGAGGATGGAAAAGGGAGAGATTAGTGTAAAAAAGAGAAGAAAGGAATGAACAGGAAAGAAGAGAATAGAGAGAAAGAGGGGAGAGGGAAAGGAAAGGAAAGATAAGATTTGAAGGAGAAGTAATAAGTGAGATGAAGGAAAGGAGGTGGGAGAAAAAGAGGATAAAGGAGGGTGGAGACAGTAGAAAGGGAAGGAAGGAAGTAGGGGACAAGAGGAAGAAGGGAGGGAAGGGGATGGAAAAGAGAGAACGAAAAGAAAAGTGGATGGATGGTAAGGCAGGGAAAAGAGAGAACTAGTGGAGAAGAGGGGAGAGGAAAAAGAAAGGTAAAATAAGGAGGATAGGGGTTTAGTGAATAAGAAGGAAGGAATAGGAAAGAAAGACATAGGCGAGTAGGAGGGGAAAAATAAAATGAAAGGGTAAGGAGGAGGGAAGGATAATAGAAAGGAATGGAATGAACAGAAAAGAATAGAAATAAAGAGGAGGAAAGGAATGTAGAGATAGGATATGAAGGGAAAGTAATAGGTGAAGGGGAGGAAAGAGAGGACAGGGAAGGCAGAAGAAAGCAGTGGGAAGGAAGGGAATAGGGGACAGGAGAGTGGGTGAATGGGAAAGAGAGGAAAAGAGAGAATTTGAGGTGGAGGAGAGGAGAGGGGGAGGCAAAAGGAGAGGGGGATAGAAGTAGGGTGAAGAAGAGAGAAAGGCCAAGTATTATTTAAAAAAAAAAAGTGTTGAATTAATTTAATTGCACACGCACGATTAAATAATTTGTTTGTATTGAACACACTGGATATATTATTTTGTCGAAAAATTATTTTACCGACGGCAAGATCACTTTGAGAGTTATTATAGAGCACGCACTTCTGTTTCGGTTAAATATTCGCAGCATACTGTGAAGAGTAAGCCACGACAATGCGACACATGCAGTTCGCCGATCGTGAGTAAGGAGAGAAGAAAATGAAGCGCGTCAAAGGCGACAGCGATCAGGCGACATCGGGCAGGCGCCAACGGGCAGGCGTCGCGGCCGACAGGCGTAAGAGAGAAGATGTAATGCGTGTAAGCAGAGGGAGGGAGGGCGGTACAAGTATGTATATAAACGAAAGAGATGACATAATCTAAGCGAAAACGACAGAGATGCCAAATTTTGGCTAATTTTTTAGCTTGTTTATATGATGAGTTCAGGCGACACTGAACGTTATTAATTGTATATGTTAATGTTTTTATTAAATTATTTATATATATCGTTTAGCTGGTGGACGGGAGTATTGATAGAAAAGGCTTTGATTAGTTGTAGTATTTGTATGTTTAAATTATTTTTGGCCGAAAATTGCGGCGGTTTGTACATCTCTGATAGAGATGTTGCCGTTTCAGCTAAACGACAGAGATGATACTATTTATTTTTTTTAGCTATTCAGGCGACACTGAACTATATTAATTGTATTATTTTATAGTTGTATATGTTTTATTTATAAATAATATCGGGTAACCAGTGGATGGGAGGAATACAGCAAATACCTTGATTTATTATAGTTTTTATGAGAGAATTTTTTAGCTAGAAAACTTGCGGCGATCGTGTATATTGCGATGTATGTGTTTCTATTTGGCGGTAGTTAGCAGAAAAACCGCTGAGTGCCGCACCACTTATGAATGGCCGTCCGCCATTATTGTATGTGTTGTTGTTACGCAAGCCATAGGCACGTGCCAGAAACATTTTGCAGGAGTAAATATGAGTGTGGTGTATTTAAATAAATAAATAAATATGTGCACATATTAGCAATTTTAAAAGGACGATGTTAAATACCTTATGGGCAGCTTAGGCCAAGTGTTGAATTAATTTAATTGCACACGCACGATTAAATAATTTGTTTGTATTGAACACATTGGATATATTATTTTGTCGAAAAATTATGTAAATGTATATAACGTAAATGTATATAAACGAAAGAGATGACATAATCTAAGCGAAAACGACAGAGATGCCAAATTTTGGCTAATTTTTTAGCTTGTTTATATGATGAGTTCAGGCGACACTGAACGTTATTAATTGTATATGTTAATGTTTTTATTAAATTATTTATATATATCGTTTAGCTGGTGGACGGGAGTATTGATAGAAAAGGCTTTGATTAGTTGTAGTATTTGTATGTTTAAATTATTTTTGGCCGAAAATTGCGGCGGTTTGTACATCTCTGATAGAGATGTTGCCGTTTCAGCTAAACGACAGAGATGATACTATTTATTTTTTTTAGCTATATTAATTGTATTATTTTAATATATATTAATTGTATTATTTTATAGTTGTATATGTTTTATTTATAAATAATATCGGGTAACCAGTGGATGGGAGGAATACAGCAAATACCTTGATTTATTATAGTTTTTATGAGAGAATTTTTTAGCTAGAAAACTTGCGGCGATCGTGTATATTGCGATGTATGTGTTTCTATTTGGCGGTAGTTAGCAGAAAAACCGCTGAGTGCCGCACCACTTATGAATGGCCGTCCGCCATTATTGTATGTGTTGTTGTTACGCAAGCCATAGGCACGTGCCAGAAACATTTTGCAGGAGTAAATATGAGTGTGGTGTATTTAAATAAATAAATAAATATGTGCACATATTAGCAATTTTAAAAGGACGATGTTAAATACCTTATGGGCAGCTTAGGCCAAGTGTTGAATTAATTTAATTGCACACGCACGATTAAATAATTTGTTTGTATTGAACACATTGGATATATTATTTTGTCGAAAAATTATGTAAATGTATATAACGTAAATGTATATAAACGAAAGATATGACATAATCTAAGCGAAAACGACAGAGATGCCAAATTTTGGCTAATTTTTTAGCTTGTTTATATGATGAGTTCAGGCGACACTGAACGTTATTAATTGTATATGTTAATGTTTTTATTAAATTATTTATATATATCGTTTAGCTGGTGGACGGGAGTATTGATAGAAAAGGCTTTGATTAGTTGTAGTATTTGTATGTTTAAATTATTTTTGGCCGAAAATTGCGGCGGTTTGTACATCTCTGATAGAGATGTTGCCGTTTCAGCTAAACGACAGAGATGATACTATTTATTTTTTTTAGCTATTCAGGCGACACTGAACTATATTAATTGTATTATTTTATAGTTGTATATGTTTTATTTATAAATAATATCGGGTAACCAGTGGATGGGAGGAATACAGCAAATACCTTGATTTATTATAGTTTTTATGAGAGAATTTTTTAGCTAGAAAACTTGCGGCGATCGTGTATATTGCGATGTATGTGTTTCTATTTGGCGGTAGTTAGCAGAAAAACCGCTGAGTGCCGCACCACTTATGAATGGCCGTCCGCCATTATTGTATGTGTTGTTGTTACGCAAGCCATAGGCACGTGCCAGAAACATTTTGCAGGAGTAAATATGAGTGTGGTGTATTTAAATAAATAAATAAATATGTGCACATATTAGCAATTTTAAAAGGACGATGTTAAATACCTTATGGGCAGCTTAGGCCAAGTGTTGAATTAATTTAATTGCACACGCACGATTAAATAATTTGTTTGTATTGAACACATTGGATATATTATTTTGTCGAAAAATTATGTAAATGTATATAACGTAAATGTATATAAACGAAAGAGATGACATAATCTAAGCGAAAACGACAGAGATGCCAAATTTTGGCTAATTTTTTAGCTTGTTTATATGATGAGTTCAGGCGACACTGAACGTTATTAATTGTATATGTTAATGTTTTTATTAAATTATTTATATATATCGTTTAGCTGGTGGACGGGAGTATTGATAGAAAAGGCTTTGATTAGTTGTAGTATTTGTATGTTTAAATTATTTTTGGCCGAAAATTGCGGCGGTTTGTACATCTCTGATAGAGATGTTGCCGTTTCAGCTAAACGACAGAGATGATACTATTTATTTTTTTTAGCTATTCAGGCGACACTGAACTATATTAATTGTATTATTTTATAGTTGTATATGTTTTATTTATAAATAATATCGGGTAACCAGTGGATGGGAGGAATACAGCAAATACCTTGATTTATTATAGTTTTTATGAGAGAATTTTTTAGCTAGAAAACTTGCGGCGATCGTGTATATTGCGATGTATGTGTTTCTATTTGGCGGTAGTTAGCAGAAAAACCGCTGAGTGCCGCACCACTTATGAATGGCCGTCCGCCATTATTGTATGTGTTGTTGTTACGCAAGCCATAGGCACGTGCCAGAAACATTTTGCAGGAGTAAATATGAGTGTGGTGTATTTAAATAAATAAATAAATATGTGCACATATTAGCAATTTTAAAAGGACGATGTTAAATACCTTATGGGCAGCTTAGGCCAAGTGTTGAATTAATTTAATTGCACACGCACGATTAAATAATTTGTTTGTATTGAACACATTGGATATATTATTTTGTCGAAAAATTATGTAAATGTACATAACGTAAATGTATGTAAACGAAAGAGATGACATAATCTAAGCGAAAACGACAGAGATGCCAAATTTTGGCTAATTTTTTAGCTTGTTTATATGATGAGTTCAGGCGACACTGAACGTTATTAATTGTATATGTTAATGTTTTTATTAAATTATTTATATATATCGTTTAGCTGGTGGACGGGAGTATTGATAGAAAAGGCTTTGATTAGTTGTAGTATTTGTATGTTTAAATTATTTTTGGCCGAAAATTGCGGCGGTTTGTACATCTCTGATAGAGATGTTGCCGTTTCAGCTACACGACAGAGATGATACTATTTATTTTTTTAGCTATTCAGGCGACACTGAACTATATTAATTGTATTATTTTATAGTTGTATATGTTTTATTTATAAATAATATCGGGTAACCAGTGGATGGGAGGAATACAGCAAATACCTTGATTTATTATAGTTTTTATGAGAGAATTTTTTAGCTAGAAAACTTGCGGCGATCGCGTATATTGCGATGTATGTGTTCCTATTTGGCGGGAGTTAGCAGAAAAACCGCTGAGTGCCGCACCACTTATGAATGGCCGTCCGCCATTATTGTATGTGTTGTTGTTAGGCAAGCCATAGGCACGTTCCAGAAACATTTTGCAGGAGTAAATATGAGTGTGGTGTATTTAAATAAATAAATAAATATGTGCACATATTAGCAATTTTAAAAGGACGATGTTAAATACCTTATGGGCAGCTTAGGCCAAGTGTTGAATTAATTTAATTGCACACGCACGATTAAATAATTTGTTTGTATTGAACACATTGGATATATTATTTTGTCGAAAAATTATGTAAATGTATATAACGTAAATGTATATAAACGAAAGAGATGACATAATCTAAGCGAAAACGACAGAGATGCCAAATTTTGGCTAATTTTTTAGCTTGTTTATATGATGAGTTCAGGCGACACTGAACGTTATTAATTGTATATGTTAATGTTTTTATTAAATTATTTATATATATCGTTTAGCTGGTGGACGGGAGTATTGATAGAAAAGGCTTTGATTAGTTGTAGTATTTGTATGTTTAAATTATTTTTGGCCGAAAATTGCGGCGGTTTGTACATCTCTGATAGAGATGTTGCCGTTTCAGCTAAACGACAGAGATGATACTATTTATTTTTTTTAGCTATTCAGGCGACACTGAACTATATTAATTGTATTATTTTATAGTTGTATATGTTTTATTTATAAATAATATCGGGTAACCAGTGGATGGGAGGAATACAGCAAATACCTTGATTTATTATAGTTTTTATGAGAGAATTTTTTAGCTAGAAAACTTGCGGCGATCGTGTATATTGCGATGTATGTGTTTCTATTTGGCGGTAGTTAGCAGAAAAACCGCTGAGTGCCGCACCACTTATGAATGGCCGTCCGCCATTATTGTATGTGTTGTTGTTACGCAAGCCATAGGCACGTGCCAGAAACATTTTGCAGGAGTAAATATGAGTGTGGTGTATTTAAATAAATAAATAAATATGTGCACATATTAGCAATTTTAAAAGGACGATGTTAAATACCTTATGGGCAGCTTAGGCCAAGTGTTGAATTAATTTAATTGCACACGCACGATTAAATAATTTGTTTGTATTGAACACATTGGATATATTATTTTGTCGAAAAATTATGTAAATGTATATAACGTAAATGCATATAAACGAAAGAGATGACATAATCTAAGCGAAAACGACAGAGATGCCAAATTTTGGCTAATTTTTTAGCTTGTTTATATGATGAGTTCAGGCGACACTGAACGTTATTAATTGTATATGTTAATGTTTTTATTAAATTATTTATATATATCGTTTAGCTGGTGGACGGGAGTATTGATAGAAAAGGCTTTGATTAGTTGTAGTATTTGTATGTTTAAATTATTTTTGGCCGAAAATTGCGGCGGTTTGTACATCTCTGATAGAGATGTTGCCGTTTCAGCTAAACGACAGAGATGATACTATTTATTTTTTTTAGCTATTCAGGCGACACTGAACTATATTAATTGTATTATTTTATAGTTGTATATGTTTTATTTATAAATAATATCGGGTAACCAGTGGATGGGAGGAATACAGCAAATACCTTGATTTATTATAGTTTTTATGAGAGAATTTTTTAGCTAGAAAACTTGCGGCGATCGTGTATATTGCGATGTATGTGTTTCTATTTGGCGGTAGTTAGTAGAAAAACCGCTGAGTGCCGCACCACTTATGAATGGCCGTCCGCCATTATTGTATGTGTTGTTGTTACGCAAGCCATAGGCACGTGCCAGAAACATTTTGCAGGAGTAAATATGAGTGTGGTGTATTTAAATAAATAAATAAATATGTGCACATATTAGCAATTTTAAAAGGACGATGTTAAATACCTTATGGGCAGCTTAGGCCAAGTGTTGAATTAATTTAATTGCACACGCACGATTAAATAATTTGTTTGTATTGAACACATTGGATATATTATTTTGTCGAAAAATTATGTAAATGTATATAACGTAAATGTATGTAAACGAAAGAGATGACATAATCTAAGCGAAAACGACAGAGATGCCATATTTTGGCTAATTTTTTAGCTTGTTTATGTGATGAGTTCAGGCGACACTGAACGTTATTAATTGTATATGTTAATGTTTTTATTAAATTATTTATATATATCGTTTAGCTGGTGGACGGGAGTATTGATAGAAAAGGCTTTGATTAGTTGTAGTATTTGTATGTTTAAATTATTTTTGGCCGAAAATTGCGGCGGTTTGTACATCTCTGAGAGAGATGTTGCCGTTTCAGCTAAACGACAGAGATGATACTATTTATTTTTTTAGCTATTCAGGCGACACTGAACTATATTAATTGTATTATTTTATAGTTGTATATGTTTTATTTATAAATAATATCGGGTAACCAGTGGATGGGAGGAATACAGCAAATACCTTGATTTATTATAGTTTTTATGAGAGAATTTTTTAGCTAAAAAACTTGCGGCGATCGCGTATATTGCGATGTATGTGTTTCTATTTGGCGGTAGTTAGCAGAAAAACCGCTGAGTGCCGCACCACTTATGAATGGCCGTCCGCCATTATTGTATGTGTTGTTGTTACGCAAGCCATAGGCACGTGCCAGAAACATTTTGCAGGAGTAAATATGAGTGTGGTGTATTTAAATAAATAAATAAATATGTGCACATATTAGCAATTTTAAAAGGACGATGTTAAATACCTTATGGGCAGCTTAGGCCAAGTGTTGAATTAATTTAATTGCACACGCACGATTAAATAATTTGTTTGTATTGAACACATTGGATATATTATTTTGTCGAAAAATTATGTAAATGTATATAACGTAAATGTATATAAACGAAAGAGATGATGATAATCTAAGCGAAAACGACAGAGATGCCAAATTTTGGCTAATTTTTTAACTTGTTTATATGATGAGTTCAGGCGACACTGAACGTTATTAATTGTATATGTTAATGTTTTTATTAAATTATTTATATATATCGTTTAGCTGGTGGACGGGAGTATTGATAGAAAAGGCTTTGATTAGTTGTAGTATTTGTATGTTTAAATTATTTTTGGCCGAAAATTGCGGCGGTTTGTACATCTCTGAGAGAGATGTTGCCGTTTCAGCTAAACGACAGAGATGATACTATTTATTTTTTTAGCTATTCAGGCGACACTGAACTATATTAATTGTATTATTTTATAGTTGTATATGTTTTATTTATAAATAATATCGGGTAACCAGTGGATGGAAGGAATACAGCAAATACCTTGATTTATTATAGTTTTTATGAGAGAATTTTTTAGCTAAAAAACTTGCGGCGATCGCGTATATTGCGATGTATGTGTTTCTATTTGGCGGTAGTTAGCAGAAAAACCGCTGAGTGCCGCACCACTTATGAATGGCCGTCCGCCATTATTGTATGTGTTGTTGTTACGCAAGCCATAGGCACGTGCCAGAAACATTTTGCAGGAGTAAATATGAGTGTGGTGTATTTAAATAAATAAATAAATATGTGCACATATTAGCAATTTTAAAAGGACGATGTTAAATACCTTATGGGCAGCTTAGGCCAAGTGTTGAATTAATTTAATTGCACACGCACGATTAAATAATTTGTTTGTATTGAACACATTGGATATATTATTTTGTCGAAAAATTATGTAAATGTATATAACGTAAATGTATGTAAACGAAAGAGATGACATAATCTAAGCGAAAACGACAGAGATGCCATATTTTGGCTAATTTTTTAGCTTGTTTATATGATGAGTTCAGGCGACACTGAACGTTATTAATTGTATATGTTAATGTTTTTATTAAATTATTTATATATATCGTTTAGCTGGTGGACGGGAGTATTGATAGAAAAGGCTTTGATTAGTTGTAGTATTTGTGTGTTTAAATTATTTTTGGCCGAAAATTGCGGCGGTTTGTACATCTCTGATAGAGATGTTGCCGTTTCAGCTAAACGACAGAGATGATACTATTTATTTTTTTTAGCTATTCAGGCGACACTGAACTATATTAATTGTATTATTTTATAGTTGTATATGTTTTATTTATAAATAACATCGGGTAACCAGTGGATGGAAGGAATACAGCAAATACCTTGATTTATTATAGTTTTTATGAGAGAATTTTTTAGCTAGAAAACTTGCGGCGATCTTGTATATTGTGACGTATGTGTTTCTATTTGGCGGTAGTTAGCAGAAAAACCGCTGAGTGCCGCACCACTTATGAATGGCCGTCCGCCATTATTGTATGTGTTGTTGTTACGCAAGCCATAGGCACGTGCCAGAAACATTTTGCAGGAGTAAATATGAGTGTGGTGTATTTAAATAAATAAATAAATATGTGCACATATTAGCAATTTTAAAAGGACGATGTTAAATACCTTATGGGCAGCTTAGGCCAAGTGTTGAATTAATTTAATTGCACACGCACGATTAAATAATTTGTTTGTATTGAACACATTGGATATATTATTTTGTCGAAAAATTATGTAAATGTATATAACGTAAATGTATATAAACGAAAGAGATGACATAATCTAAGCGAAAACGACAGAGATGCCAAATTTTGGCTAATTTTGTAGCTTGTTTATATGATGAGTTCAGGCGACACTGAACGTTATTAATTGTATATGTTAATGTTTTTATTAAATTATTTATATATATAGTTTAGCTGGTGGACGGGAGTATTGATAGAAAAGGCTTTGATTAGTTGTAGTATTTGTTTGTTTAAATTATTTTTGGCCGAAAATTGCGGCTTTTTTTTTTTTTATATAAACATGCGAGCCTATATCAGGGCATGAGTTTAAACGGTAACAAAGGATTTAGGGTTGGAGGGTCCTTTGCAGAGACTCACAAGCGCCATCTAGTGGTCCACGTGAGATACGGTTCTTTGGTAATTGCGACAGGTAAGTCTTTGGTTATAGTAGGAGAAGAGTGAGTTTAGTGCTTGGGAAACGTTTGTAAGCAACCCCACCTGGCTTTGGTATAAAAGAAGCGGGTGTAAGAGGTTATGGGGGTAATTGGAGTAATTTAGGACTTCTAAAAGACTGCGAAACGTGCACAGGTGAATCCACATATCTCTGTCCATGGCGTAGCAGTACAATAAAAGTGGGAGTGTCAGGTAGGGCAGTTTTGATAGGATTTCTAGTTTGTAAGTTTTCCAGAAGTAAAGAAGAAGGAAGGTGAAGTTTAGGCAAGAGAGGGGGTATTAGGTATTACAGTATGGAGTCTAAGTTTGGAAGAGGAGAAAGTTACAGGAGAGTAGGTGGACAGGAGAGAGAAGGAAGGGAAAGGGGGATGTAGAGGAGAGTGGGTGGATAGCAGAAAGGGGAAGAGAAAAAAATGTTAAGAATAGGGGTATCAGTACAGTGGAGAGGAAAGAAAGGAAGAGAAGGAGAAGAAGAAGACTGATAGAAGGGATGGAAAAGGCGAAGAAGGGATGGGAAGGAGAGGAAGGGGAAGGAATAGAATGCATAGAAAAGAAAAGAACAGAAAGAAAGAGGGGAAAAGGAAAGAAAGGGAGAGGGAGGATATAATATGTAGGGTAAGTAATTAGTGGAAGTTAGGAAAAGAGATGGTAAGAAAGGGAGGAAGCAGTAAAAAGGGAAGGAAACGAAGAGTATGAGACAGGAGATAGAAGAAAAGGGAAGGAAGGGAAAGGAAAGAAAGGGAAAGGAGGATAGGAGGGGAAAAATAAATGAAAGGAGAGGACAAGAGAGGATGGAAAAGGGAAAGGAAAGGAAGGGAAAGGAATGGAATGCACAGGAAACAAAAGAATAGAAAGAAAGAGGAGAAAAGGAAAGGAAAGAAAAGGAAAGGAAAGATAGGATATGAAGGGGAAGTAATAAGTGAAAGGAAGGAAAGGAGATGGGAGGAAAGAGAGGATAGAGAAGGGAGAAAACAGTAGAAAGGGAAGGAAAGGGAGAGTAGGGGACAGGAGAAAGAAGAAAGGGAAGGGGATGAAAAAGAAAGAAGGAAAAGGAAAGTGGGTGAATAGTAAAGAGGAGAAAAGAGAGAAATTGTGATGAAGAAAGGAGAGGAAAAGGAATGGCAAAAGAAGGGGGATAGGAGTAGAGTGAAGAAGAAGGAAGGGAAAGGAAAGAAAGGGAAAGGAGGATAGGAGGGGAAAAATAAATGAAAGGAGAGGACAAGAGAGGATGGAAAAGGGAAAGATAAGGGAAGGGAAAGGAAAGGAAGGGAAAGGAATGGAATGCACAGGAAACAAAAGAATAGAAAGAAAGAGGAGAAAAGGAAAGGAAAGAAAAGGAAAGGAAAGATAGGATATGAAGGGGAAGTAATAAGTGAAAGGAAGGAAAGGAGATGGGAGGAAAGAGAGGATAGAGAAGGGAGAAAACAGTAGAAAGGGAAGGAAAGGGAGAGTAGGGGACAGGAGAAAGAAGAAAGGGAAGGGGATGAAAAAGAAAGAAGGAAAAGGAAAGTGGGTGAATAGTAAAGAGGAGAAAAGAGAGAAATTGTGATGAAGAAAGGAGAGGAAAAGGAATGGCAAAAGAAGGGGGATAGGAGTAGAGTGAAGAAGAAGGAAGGGAAAGGAAAGAAAGGGAAAGGAGGATAGGAGGGGAAAAATAAATGAAAGGAGAGGACAAGAGAGGATGGAAAAGGGAAAGATAAGGGAAGGGAAAGGAAAGGAAGGGAAAGGAATGGAATGCACAGGAAACAAAAGAATAGAAAGAAAGAGGAGAAAAGGAAAGGAAAGAAAAGGAAAGGAAAGATAGGATATGAAGGGGAAGTAATAAGTGAAAGGAAGGAAAGGAGATGGGAGGAAAGAGAGGATAGAGAAGGGAGAAAACAGTAGAAAGGGAAGGAAAGGGAGAGTAGGGGACAGGAGAAAGAAGAAAGGGAAGGGGATGAAAAAGAAAGAAGGAAAAGGAAAGTGGGTGAATAGTAAAGAGGAGAAAAGAGAGAAATTGTGATGAAGAAAGGAGAGGAAAAGGAATGGCAAAAGAAGGGGGATAGGAGTAGAGTGAAGAAGAAGGAAGGGAAAGGAAAGAAAGGGAAAGGAGGATAGGAGGGGAAAAATAAATGAAAGGAGAGGACAAGAGAGGATGGAAAAGGGAAAGATAAGGGAAGGGAAAGGAAAGGAAGGGAAAGGAATGGAATGCACAGGAAACAAAAGAATAGAAAGAAAGAGGAGAAAAGGAAAGGAAAGAAAAGGAAAGGAAAGATAGGATATGAAGGGGAAGTAATAAGTGAAAGGAAGGAAAGGAGATGGGAGGAAAGAGAGGATAGAGAAGGGAGAAAACAGTAGAAAGGGAAGGAAAGGGAGAGTAGGGGACAGGAGAAAGAAGAAAGGGAAGGGGATGAAAAAGAAAGAAGGAAAAGGAAAGTGGGTGAATAGTAAAGAGGAGAAAAGAGAGAAATTGTGATGAAGAAAGGAGAGGAAAAGGAATGGCAAAAGAAGGGGGATAGGAGTAGAGTGAAGAAGAAGGAAGGGAAAGGAAAGAAAGGGAAAGGAGGATAGGAGGGGAAAAATAAATGAAAGGAGAGGACAAGAGAGGATGGAAAAGGGAAAGATAAGGGAAGGGAAAGGAAAGGAAGGGAAAGGAATGGAATGCACAGGAAACAAAAGAATAGAAAGAAAGAGGAGAAAAGGAAAGGAAAGAAAAGGAAAGGAAAGATAGGATATGAAGGGGAAGTAATAAGTGAAAGGAAGGAAAGGAGATGGGAGGAAAGAGAGGATAGAGAAGGGAGAAAACAGTAGAAAGGGAAGGAAAGGGAGAGTAGGGGACAGGAGAAAGAAGAAAGGGAAGGGGATGAAAAAGAAAGAAGGAAAAGGAAAGTGGGTGAATAGTAAAGAGGAGAAAAGAGAGAAATTGTGATGAAGAAAGGAGAGGAAAAGGAATGGCAAAAGAAGGGGGATAGGAGTAGAGTGAAGAAGAAGGAAGGGAAAGGAAAGAAAGGGAAAGGAGGATAGGAGGGAAAAATAAATGAAAGGAGAGGACAAGAGAGGATGGAAAAGGGAAAGATAAGGGAAGGGAAAGGAAAGGAAGGGAAAGGAATGGAATGCACAGGAAACAAAAGAATAGAAAGAAAGAGGAGAAAAGGAAAGGAAAGAAAAGGAAAGGAAAGATAGGATATGAAGGGAAAGTAATAAGTGAAAGGAAGGAAAGGAGATGGGAGGAAAGAGAGGATAGAGAAGGGAGAAAACAGTAGAAAGGGAAGGAAAGGGAGAGTAGGGGACAGGAGAAAGAAGAAAGGGAAGGGGATGAAAAAGAAAGAAGGAAAAGGAAAGTGGGTGAATAGTAAAGAGGAGAAAAGAGAGAAATTGTGATGAAGAAAGGAGAGGAAAAGGAATGGCAAAAGAAGGGGGATAGGAGTAGAGTGAAGAAGAAGGAAGGGAAAGGAAAGAAAGGGAAAGGAGGATAGGAGGGGAAAAATAAATGAAAGGAGAGGACAAGAGAGGATGGAAAAGGGAAAGATAAGGGAAGGGAAAGGAAAGGAAGGGAAAGGAATGGAATGCACAGGAAACAAAAGAATAGAAAGAAAGAGGAGAAAAGGAAAGGAAAGAAAAGGAAAGGAAAGATAGGATATGAAGGGGAAGTAATAAGTGAAAGGAAGGAAAGGAGATGGGAGGAAAGAGAGGATAGAGAAGGGAGAAAACAGTAGAAAGGGAAGGAAAGGGAGAGTAGGGGACAGGAGAAAGAAGAAAGGGAAGGGGATGAAAAAGAAAGAAGGAAAAGGAAAGTGGGTGAATAGTAAAGAGGAGAAAAGAGAGAAATTGTGATGAAGAAAGGAGAGGAAAAGGAATGGCAAAAGAAGGGGGATAGGAGTAGAGTGAAGAAGAAGGAAGGGAAAGGAAAGAAAGGGAAAGGAGGATAGGAGGGGAAAAATAAATGAAAGGAGAGGACAAGAGAGGATGGAAAAGGGAAAGATAAGGGAAGGGAAAGGAAAGGAAGGGAAAGGAATGGAATGCACAGGAAACAAAAGAATAGAAAGAAAGAGGAGAAAAGGAAAGGAAAGAAAAGGAAAGGAAAGATAGGATATGAAGGGGAAGTAATAAGTGAAAGGAAGGAAAGGAGATGGGAGGAAAGAGAGGATAGAGAAGGGAGAAAACAGTAGAAAGGGAAGGAAAGGGAGAGTAGGGGACAGGAGAAAGAAGAAAGGGAAGGGGATGAAAAAGAAAGAAGGAAAAGGAAAGTGGGTGAATAGTAAAGAGGAGAAAAGAGAGAAATTGTGATGAAGAAAGGAGAGGAAAAGGAATGGCAAAAGAAGGGGGATAGGAGTAGAGTGAAGAAGAAGGAAGGGAAAGGAAAGAAAGGGAAAGGAGGATAGGAGGGGAAAAATAAATGAAAGGAGAGGACAAGAGAGGATGGAAAAGGGAAAGATAAGGGAAGGGAAAGGAAAGGAAGGGAAAGGAATGGAATGCACAGGAAACAAAAGAATAGAAAGAAAGAGGAGAAAAGGAAAGGAAAGAAAAGGAAAGGAAAGATAGGATATGAAGGGGAAGTAATAAGTGAAAGGAAGGAAAGGAGATGGGAGGAAAGAGAGGATAGAGAAGGGAGAAAACAGTAGAAAGGGAAGGAAAGGGAGAGTAGGGGACAGGAGAAAGAAGAAAGGGAAGGGGATGAAAAAGAAAGAAGGAAAAGGAAAGTGGGTGAATAGTAAAGAGGAGAAAAGAGAGAAATTGTGATGAAGAAAGGAGAGGAAAAGGAATGGCAAAAGAAGGGGGATAGGAGTAGAGTGAAGAAGAAGGAAGGGAAAGGAAAGAAAGGGAAAGGAGGATAGGAGGGGAAAAATAAATGAAAGGAGAGGACAAGAGAGGATGGAAAAGGGAAAGATAAGGGAAGGGAAAGGAAAGGAAGGGAAAGGAATGGAATGCACAGGAAACAAAAGAATAGAAAGAAAGAGGAGAAAAGGAAAGGAAAGAAAAGGAAAGGAAAGATAGGATATGAAGGGGAAGTAATAAGTGAAAGGAAGGAAAGGAGATGGGAGGAAAGAGAGGATAGAGAAGGGAGAAAACAGTAGAAAGGGAAGGAAAGGGAGAGTAGGGGACAGGAGAAAGAAGAAAGGGAAGGGGATGAAAAAGAAAGAAGGAAAAGGAAAGTGGGTGAATAGTAAAGAGGAGAAAAGAGAGAAATTGTGATGAAGAAAGGAGAGGAAAAGGAATGGCAAAAGAAGGGGGATAGGAGTAGAGTGAAGAAGAAGGAAGGGAAAGGAAAGAAAGGGAAAGGAGGATAGGAGGGGAAAAATAAATGAAAGGAGAGGACAAGAGAGGATGGAAAAGGGAAAGATAAGGGAAGGGAAAGGAAAGGAAGGGAAAGGAATGGAATGCACAGGAAACAAAAGAATAGAAAGAAAGAGGAGAAAAGGAAAGGAAAGAAAAGGAAAGGAAAGATAGGATATGAAGGGGAAGTAATAAGTGAAAGGAAGGAAAGGAGATGGGAGGAAAGAGAGGATAGAGAAGGGAGAAAACAGTAGAAAGGGAAGGAAAGGGAGAGTAGGGGACAGGAGAAAGAAGAAAGGGAAGGGGATGAAAAAGAAAGAAGGAAAAGGAAAGTGGGTGAATAGTAAAGAGGAGAAAAGAGAGAAATTGTGATGAAGAAAGGAGAGGAAAAGGAATGGCAAAAGAAGGGGGATAGGAGTAGAGTGAAGAAGAAGGAAGGGAAAGGAAAGAAAGGGAAAGGAGGATAGGAGGGGGAAAAATAAATGAAAGGAGAGGACAAGAGAGGATGGAAAAGGGAAAGATAAGGGAAGGGAAAGGAAAGGAAGGGAAAGGAATGGAATGCACAGGAAACAAAAGAATAGAAAGAAAGAGGAGAAAAAAAAAGGAAAGGAAAGAAAAGGAAAGGAAAGATAGGATATGAAGGGGAAGTAATAAGTGAAAGGAAGGAAAGGAGATGGGAGGAAAGAGAGGATAGAGAAGGGAGAAAACAGTAGAAAGGGAAGGAAAGGGAGAGTAGGGGACAGGAGAAAGAAGAAAGGGAAGGGGATGAAAAAGAAAGAAGGAAAAGGAAAGTGGGTGAATAGTAAAGAGGAGAAAAGAGAGAAATTGTGATGAAGAAAGGAGAGGAAAAGGAATGGCAAAAGAAGGGGGATAGGAGTAGAGTGAAGAAGAAGGAAGGGAAAGGAAAGAAAGGGAAAGGAGGATAGGAGGGGAAAAATAAATGAAAGGAGAGGACAAGAGAGGATGGAAAAGGGAAAGATAAGGGAAGGGAAAGGAAAGGAAGGGAAAGGAATGGAATGCACAGGAAACAAAAGAATAGAAAGAAAGAGGAGAAAAGGAAAGGAAAGAAAAGGAAAGGAAAGATAGGATATGAAGGGGAAGTAATAAGTGAAAGGAAGGAAAGGAGATGGGAGGAAAGAGAGGATAGAGAAGGGAGAAAACAGTAGAAAGGGAAGGAAAGGGAGAGTAGGGGACAGGAGAAAGAAGAAAGGGAAGGGGATGAAAAAGAAAGAAGGAAAAGGAAAGTGGGTGAATAGTAAAGAGGAGAAAAGAGAGAAATTGTGATGAAGAAAGGAGAGGAAAAGGAATGGCAAAAGAAGGGGGATAGGAGTAGAGTGAAGAAGAAGGAAGGGAAAGGAAAGAAAGGGAAAGGAGGATAGGAGGGGAAAAATAAATGAAAGGAGAGGACAAGAGAGGATGGAAAAGGGAAAGATAAGGGAAGGGAAAGGAAAGGAAGGGAAAGGAATGGAATGCACAGGAAACAAAAGAATAGAAAGAAAGAGGAGAAAAGGAAAGGAAAGAAAAGGAAAGGAAAGATAGGATATGAAGGGGAAGTAATAAGTGAAAGGAAGGAAAGGAGATGGGAGGAAAGAGAGGATAGAGAAGGGAGAAAACAGTAGAAAGGGAAGGAAAGGGAGAGTAGGGGACAGGAGAAAGAAGAAAGGGAAGGGGATGAAAAAGAAAGAAGGAAAAGGAAAGTGGGTGAATAGTAAAGAGGAGAAAAGAGAGAAATTGT
>JAWNOW010000137.1:0-32797 GCA_035045625.1 Drosophila formosana | reverse complement strand
TTTTTGTATTTTTGGGAATTTTTGAACTTTTCCTTGATATTTTTAATTCAACAAAATTTTCAATTTTCCAATTTTGACGATTTGTTTATTTAGAGAGCTTTGTGATTTTGTCGATTTTACAGAATTTACTGTTTTGGAAAAAATTGTCTTTTTCTATAAAATTTGGGAAATTTTTCGAAATTTTAAATTTATGTCGATTTTTGAATTTTGGGAAATTTTGCATTTTTCTCGATATTTTTAATTAAACAAATTTGACAAATTTCCCAATTTTGTCGATTTCTTTATTTAAAGAAGTTTGTGATTTTGTGGATTTTACAGTTTGTACTATTTTGGAAAAAACTTCTTTTTTTTATAAAATTTCGGAAATTTTTCGAAATTTTAAACTTATGTCGATTTTTTAATTTTTCCAATTTTTGCATTTTTTGTCGATATTTTTAATTCAACAAATTTTACAATTTTGTCGATTTCTTTAATTTAAAGAACTTCTTTTTTATCTTGTTTTTTTTTTAATCAAAATTTTGAATTTTTTCAAATTTTAAATTTTTTGTCGATTTTTGAATTTTGGGAATTTTTGAATTTTCCTTGATATTTTTAATTCAACAGTTTTTTTAATTTTCCAATTTTGACGATTTCTTAATTTAGAGAGCTTTGTGATTTTGTCGATTTAACAGTTTTTACTATTTTGGAAAAAATTTTTTTTTCTTAAATTTCGGAAATTTTTCGAAATTTTAAATTTATGTCGATTTTTGAATTTTGGGAATTTTAGCATTTTTCTCGATATTTTTAATTCAACAAATTTTCTAATTTTTCAATTTTCCAATTTTTTCGATTTCTTTATTTAAAGAAGTTTGTGATTTTGTCGATTTTACAGTTTTTACTATTTTGGAAAAAGTTTTTTTTTTTGTAAAATATCGGAAATTTTTCCAAATTTTAAATTAATGTCGATTTTTGAATTTTGGGAATTTTTGAATTTTCCTTAATATTTTAAATTCAACAAATTATTCAATTTTCCAATTTTGACGATTTCTTAATTTAGAGAGCTTTGTGATTCTGTCGATTTTCCAGTATTTACTGTTTTGGAAAAAATTTCTATTTTTTAAATTTTAAATTTATGTCGATTTTTGAATTTTGGGAATTTTTGCATTTTTCTCGAAATTTTTAATTCAACAAATTTTACAAATTTTCAATTTTGTCGATTTCTTTATTTAAAAAAGTTTGTGATTTTGTTGATTTTACAGTTTGTAATATTTTGGAAAAAATTTCTTTTTTTATAAAATTTCGGAAATTTTTCGAAATTTAAAATTTATGTCGATTTTTGAATTTTGGGAATTTTTGCATTTTTCTCGAAATTTTTAATTCAACAAATTTTACAAATTTCCAATTTTGTCGATTTCTTTATTTAAAAAAGTTTGCAATTTTGATGATTTTACAGTTTGTACTATTTTGGAAAAAATTTCGGAAATTTTTCGAAATTTTAAATTTGTGCCGATTTTTAATTTTGGAAATTTTTCTCGATATTTTTAATTCAACAAATTTTCCAATTTTTAAATTTTTCCAATTTTTTCGATTTCTTTATTTAAAGAAGTTTGTGATTTTGTCGATTTTACAGTTTTTAATATTTTGGAAAAAATTTCGTTTTTTTGTAAAATTTCGGAAATTTTTCAAAATTTTAAATTTATGTCGATTTTTAAATTTCCGGAATTTTTGAAATTTCCTTGATATTTTTAATTCAACAAATTTTTCAATTTTCCAATTTTTTCGATTTCTTTATTTAAAGAAGTTTGTGATTTTGTCGATTTTACTGTTTTTACTATTTTGGAAAATATTTCGTTTTTTATAAAATATCGGAAATTTTTCCAAATTTTAAATTTATGTCGATTTTTGTATTTTTGGGAATTTTTGAATTTTCCTTGATATTTTTAATTCAACAAATTTTTCAATTTTCCAATTTTTTCGATTTCTTAATTTAAAGAGCTTTGTGATTTTGTCGATTTTACAGATTTTACTATTTTGGAAAAAATTTAATTTTTTCATAAAATTTCGGAAATTTTTCAACTTTTAAATTTTTTGTCGATTTTTGAATTTTGGGAATTTTTGCATTTTTTGTCGATATTTTAAATTCAACAGATTTTTTAATTTTCCAATTTTGACGATTTCTTAATTTAGAGAGCTTTGTAACTTTGTCGATTTAATAGTTTTTACTATTTTGGAAAAAATTTTTCCAAATTTTAAATTAATGTCGATTTTTGTATTTTTGGGAATTTTTGAATTTTCCTTGATATTTTTAATTAAACAAATTTTTCAATTTTCCAATTTTGACGATTTCTTAATTTAGAGAGCTTTGTGATTTTGTCGATTTTACAGTATTTACTGTTTTGGAAAAAATTTTTATTTATTATAAAATTTCGGAAATTTTTCGAAATTTTAAATTTATGTCGATTTTTGAATTTTGGAAATTTTTGCATTTTTCTCGAAATTTTTTATTCAACAAATTTTACAAATTTCCAATTTTGTCGATTTCTTTATTTAAAGAAGTTTGTGATTTTGTCGATTTTACAGTTTTTACTATTTTGGAAAAAATTTATTTTTTTCATAAAATTTCGGAAATTTTTCAAAATTTTAAATTGATGTCGATTTTTAAATTTCCGGAATTTTTGAAATTTCCTTGATATTTTTAATTCAACAAATTTTTCAATTTTCCAATTTTGTCGATTTCTTTATTTAAAGAAGTTTGTGATTTTGTCGATTTTACAGTTTTTACTATTTTGGAAAAAATTTATTTTTTTATAAAATATCGGAAATTTTTCCAAATTTTAAATTTAAGTCGATTTTTTATTTTGGGAATATTTACATTTTTCTCAATATTTTTAATTCAACAAATTTTACAATTTTCCAATTTTGTCGATTTCTTTATTTAAAGAAATTTGTGATTTTGTCGATATTACAGTTTTTACTATTTAGGAACAAATTTCGGAAATTTTTCGAAATTTTAAATTTATGTCGATTTTTTAATTTTTCCAATTTTTGCATTTTTTGTCGATATTTTTAATTCAACAAATTTTACAATTTTGTCGATTTCTTTAATTTAAGAACTTCTTTTTTATCTTGTTTTTTTTTTTAATCAAAATTTGGAATTTTTTCAAATTTTAAATTTTTTGTCGATTTTTGAATTTTGGGAATTTTTGAATTTTCCTTGATATTTTTAATTCAACAGATTTTTTAATTTTCCAATTTTGACGATTTCTTAATTTAGAGAGCTTTGTGATTTTGTCGATTTAACAGTTTTTACTATTTTGGAAAAAATTTTTTTTTCTTAAATTTCGGAAATTTTTCGAAATTTTAAAATTGTGCTGATTTTTGAATTTTGGGAATTTTTGCATTTTTCTCGATATTTTTAATTCAACAAATTTTCCAATTTTTCAATTTTCCAATTTTTTCGATTTCTTTATTTAAAGAAGTTTGTGATTTTGTCGATTTTACAGTTTTTACTATTTTGGAAAAAGTTTTTTTTTTGTAAAATATCGGAAATTTTTCCAAATTTTAAATTAATGTCGATTTTTGAATTTTGGGAATTTTTGAATTTTCCTTGATATTTTAAATTCAACAAATTATTCAATTTTCCAATTTTGACGATTTCTTAATTTAGAGAGCTTTGTGATTCTGTCGATTTTCCAGTATTTACTATTTTGGAAAAAATTTTCTATTTTTTTCAAATTTTAAATTTATGTCGATTTTTGAATTTTTGGGAATTTTTGAAATTTTTCTCGAAATTTTTAATTCAACAAATTTTACAAATTTTCAATTTTGTCGATTTCTTTATTTAAAAAAGTTTGTGATTTTGTCGATTTTACAGTATTTACTGTTTTGAAAAAATTTTTATTTATTACAAAATTTCGGAAATTTTTCGAAATTTAAAATTTATGTCGATTTTTGAATTTTGGGAATTTTTGCATTTTTCTCGAAATTTTTAATTCAACAAATTTTACAAATTTCCAATTTTGTCGATTTCTTTATTTAAAGAAGTTTGTAATTTTGATGATTTTACAGTTTGTACTATTTTGAAAAAAATGTGTTTTTTTAATAAAATTTCGGAAAATTTTCGAAATTTTAAATTTATGTCGATTTTTGAATTTTGGAAATTTTTGCATTTTTCTCGAAAATTGTAATTCAACAAATTTTAAAAAAATTTCGGAAATTTTTCGAAATTTAAAAATTATGTCGATTTTTGAATTTTGGAAATTTTTGCATTTTTCTCGAAATTTTTAATTCAACAAATTTTACAAATTTCCAATTTTGTCGATTTCTTTATTTAAAGAAGTTTGTGATTTTTTCGATTTTACAGTTCATACTATTTTGAAAAAAATTTTCTTTTTTTAAAATTTCGAAATTTTAAAAATTATGTCGATTTTTAAATTTCGGATTTTTGAATTTTTGATATTTTTAATTCAAAAATTTTACAATTTTCCAATTTTGTCGATTTCTTTATTTAAAGAAGTTTGTGATTTTGTCGATTTTACAGTTTTTACTATTTTGAAAAAAATTTCCTTTTTATCGAATTTCGGAAATTGTTTTGAAATTTGAAATTTATGTCGATTTTTGAATTTTGGGAATTTTTGCATTTTTCTCGATATTTTTAATTCAACAAATTTTACAATTTTCCAATTTTGTCGATTTCTTTATTTAAATAACGTCTTTTTTATCTTCTTTTTCTTTTTTTTTATCAAATTTTGGAATTTTTCGAATTTTTTAATTTTTGTCGATTTTTTTGAATTTTGGGAATTTTTTCACCAATTTTACAATTTTCCAATATTGTCGATTTCTTAATTTAAAGAGCTTTGTGATTTTGTCGATTTTACAGTTTTTACTATTTTGGAAAAAATTTCGGAAATTTTTCGAAATTTAAAAATTATGTCGATTTTTGAATTTTGGGAATTTTTGCATTTTTTGTCGATATTTTTAATTCAACAAATTTTACAATTTTCCAATTTTGTCGATTTTTGTTATTTAAAGAACTTATTTTTTAACTTCTTTTTATTTTTATCAAATTATGGAATTTTTCAACTTTTAAATTTTTTGTCGATTTTTGAATTTTGGGAATTTTTGCATTTTTTGTCGATATTTTAAATTCAACAAATTTTTCAATTTTCCAATTTTGACGATTTCTTAATTTAGAGAGCTTTGTGATTTTGTCGATTTAACAGTTTTTACTGTTTTGGAAAAAATTTTTATTTATTATAAAATTTCGGAAATTTTTCGAAATTTTAAATTTATGTCGATTTTTGAATTTTGGAAATTTTTGCATTTTTCTCGAAATTTTTTATTCAACAAATTTTACAAATTTCCAATTTTGTCGATTTCTTTATTTAAAGAAGTTTGTGATTTTTTCGATTTTACAGTTTATACTATATTGAAAAAATTTTCTATTTTATCGAATTTCGGAAATTTTTCCAAAATTTAAATTTTTGTCGATTTTTGTATTTTGGGAATTTTTGAAATTTCTTTGATATTTTTAATTCAAGAAATTTTTCAATTTTCCAATTTTGACGATTTCTTTATTTAAAGAAGTTTGTGATTTTGTCGATTTTACGGTTTTTACTATTTTGGAAAAAATTTCGGAAATTTTTCGAAATTTAAAAATTATGTCGATTTTTGAATTTTGCAAATTTTTGCATTTTTTGTCGATATTTTTAATTCAACAAATTTTCCAATTTTGTCGATTTCTTTTTTTAAAGAACTTTGTGATTTTATAACTTCTTTTTATTATTATCAAATTATGGAATTTCTCAACTTTTAAATTTTTTGTCGATTTTTGAATTTTGGGAATTTTTGCATTTTTTGTCGATATTTTAAATTCAACAAATTTTTCAATTTTCCAATTTTGACGATTTCTTTATTTAGAGAGGTTTGTGATTTTGTCGATTTTACAGTTTTTACTATTTTGAAAAATTTTTTCATCAAATTTTTCGAAATTTTAAATTTATGTCGATTTTTGTATTTTTGGGAATTTTTGAATTTTCCTTGATATTTTTAATTCAACAAATTTTTCAATTTTCCAATTTTTTCGATTTCTTTATTTAAAGAAGTTTGTGATTTTGTCGATTTTACAGTTTTTACTATATTGGAAAATATTTCGATTGTTATAAAATATCGGAAATTTTTCGAAGTTTTAAATTAATGTCGATTTTTGTATTTTTGGGAATTTTTGAACTTTCCTTGATATTTTTAATTCAACAAAATTTTCAATTTTCCAATTTTGACGATTTGTTTATTTAGAGAGCTTTGTGATTTTGTCGATTTTACAGAATTTACTGTTTTGGAAAAAATTTTCTTTTTCTATAAAATTTGGGAAATTTTTCGAAATTTTAAATTTATGTCGATTTTTGAATTTTGGGAAATTTTGCATTTTTCTCGATATTTTTAATTCAACAAATTTTACAATTTTCCAATTTTGTCGATTTCTTTTTTTAAAGAAATTTGTGATTTTGTCGATTTTACAGTTTTTACTATTTTGGAAAACATTTATTTTTTTCATAAAATTTCGGAAATTTTTTGAAATTTTAAATTTAAGTCGATTTTTGAATTTTGGGAATATTTACATTTTTCTCAATATTTTAAATTCAACAAATTTTTCAATTTTCCAATTTTGACGATTTCTTTATTTAGAGAGCTTTGTGATTTTGTCGATTTTACAGTTTTTACTATTTTGGAAAAAAATTTCGGAAATTTTTCAAAATTTTAAATTTATGTCGATTTTTGAATTTTGGATTTTTTGCATTTTTCTCGATATTTTTAATTCAACAAATTTTACAATTTTACAATTTTGTCGATTTCTTTATTTAAAGAAGTTTGTGATTTTGTCGATTTTACAGTTTTTACTATTTTGGAAAAAATTTCTTTTTTTTATAAAATTTCGGAAATTTTTCGAAATTTTAAATTTATGTCGATTTTTGAATTTTGGGAATTTTTGCATTTTTCTCGATATTTTTAATTCAACAAATTTTACAATTTTCCAATTTTGTCGATTTCTTTATTTAAAGAACTTGTGATTTTTTCGATTTTACAGTTTTTCTATTTTTATCAAATTTTGGAAATTTTTCAAATTTTAAATTTTTTGTCGATTTTTGAATTTTGGGAATTTTTGCATTTTTTGTCGATATTTTTAATTCAACAAATTTTTCAATTTTCCAATTTTGTCGATTTCTTAATTTAGAGAAGCTTTGTGATTTTGTCGATTTTACAGTTTTTACTATATTTTGGAAAAATTTTTCCGAAATTTTTCAAATTTTAATGTCGATTTTTGAATTTTTGGGAATTTTTGAATTTTTCCTTGATATTTTTAATTCAACAAATTTTTCAATTTTCCAATTTTGTCGATTTCTTAATTTAGAGAGCTTTGTGATTTTGTCGATTTTACAGTTTTTACTATTTTGGAAAAAATTTCTTTTTTTATAAAATTTCGGAAATTTTTCGAAATTTTAAATTTATGTCGATTTTTGAATTTTGGGAATTTTTGCATTTTTCTCGATATTTTTAATTCAACAAATTTTACAATTTTCCAATTTTGTCGATTTCTTTATTTAAAGAGCTTTGTGATTTTGTCGATTTTACAGTTTATACTATTTTGGAAAAAATTATTTTTTTATAAAATTTCGGAAATTTTTCAAAATTTTAAATTTATGTCGATTTTTGAATTTTGGGAATTTTTGAATTTTCCTTGATATTTTTAATTCAACAAATTTTTCAATTTTCCAATTTTGTCGATTTCTTTATTTAGAGAGCTTTGTGATTTTGTCGATTTTACAGTTTTTACTATTTTGGAAAAAATTTCGGAAATTTTTCGAAATTTTAAATTTATGTCGATTTTTGAATTTTGGGAATTTTTGCATTTTTTGTCGATATTTTTAATTCAACAAATTTTACAATTTTCCAATTTTGTCGATTTCTTTATTTAAAGAAGTTTGTGATTTTGTCGATTTTACAGTTTTTACTATTTTGGAACAAATTTCGGAAATTTTTCGAAATTTTAAATTTATGTCGATTTTTGAATTTTGGGAATTTTTGCATTTTTTGTCGATATTTTTAATTCAACAAATTTTTATTTTCAATTTTGTCGATTTCTTTATTTAAAGAACTTTTTTATCTTGTTTTTTTTTATCAAAATTTCGGAAATTTTTCGAAATTTTAAATTTATGTCGATTTTTGAATTTTGGGAATTTTTGAATTTTCCTCGATATTTTTAATTCAACAAATTTTTCAATTTTCCAATTTTGACGATTTCTTAATTTAGAGAGCTTTGTGATTTTGTCGATTTTACAGTTTTTACTATTTTGGAAAAATTTCTTTTTTTTATAAAATTTCGGAAATTTTTCGAAATTTTAAATTTATGTCGATTTTTGAATTTTGGGAATTTTTGCATTTTTCTCGATATTTTTAATTCAACAAATTTTACAATTTTCCAATTTTGTCGATTTCTTTATTTAAAGAAGTTTGTGATTTTGTCGATTTTACAGTTTTTACTATTTTGGAAAAAATTTATTTTTTTTTATAAAATTTCGGAAATTTTTCGAAATTTTAAATTTATGTCGATTTTTGAATTTTGGGAATTTTTGCATTTTTCTCGATATTTTTAATTCAACAAATTTTACAATTTTCCAATTTTGTCGATTTCTTTATTTAAAGAAGTTTGTGATTTTGTCGATTTTACAGTTTTTACTATTTTGGAAAAAATTTATTTTTTATCAAATTTCGGAAATTTTTCAAAATTTTAAATTTATGTCGATTTTTGAATTTTGGGAATTTTTGCATTTTTCTCGATATTTTTAATTCAACAAATTTTACAATTTTCCAATTTTGTCGATTTCTTTATTTAAAGAAGTTTGTGATTTTGTCGATTTTACAGTTTTTACTATTTTGGAAAAATTTCGTTTTTTTATAAAATTTCGGAAATTTTTCGAAATTTTAAATTTATGTCGATTTTTGAATTTTGGGAATTTTTGAATTTTCCTTGATATTTTTAATTCAACAAATTTTACAATTTTCCAATTTTGTCGATTTCTTAATTTAAGAGAGGTTTGTGATTTTGTCGATTTTACAGTTTTTACTATTTTGAAAAAAATTTCGGAAATTTTTCAAAATTTTAAATTTATGTCGATTTTTGAATTTTGGGAATTTTTGCATTTTTCTCGATATTTTTAATTCAAAAAATTTTACAATTTTCCAATTTTGTCGATTTCTTTATTTAAAGAACTTTATTTTTTATCTTCTTTTTTTATCAAATTTTCGGAATTTTTCGAAATTTTTAAATTTTTGTCGATTTTTGAATTTTTGGGAATTTTTGAATTTTTCTCGATATTTTTAATTCAACAAATTTTACAATTTTCCAATTTTGACGATTTCTTAATTTAGAGAGCTTTGTGATTTTGTCGATTTTACAGTTTTTACTATTTTGGAAAAAATTTTATTTTTTATAAAATTTCGGAAATTTTTCGAAATTTTAAATTTATGTCGATTTTTGAATTTTGGGAATTTTTGCATTTTTCTCGATATTTTTAATTCAACAAATTTTACAATTTTCCAATTTTGTCGATTTCTTTATTTAAAGAAGTTTGTGATTTTGTCGATTTTACAGTTTTTACTATTTTGGAAAAAATTTCGGAAATTTTTCGAAATTTTAAATTTATGTCGATTTTTGAATTTTGGGAATTTTTGCATTTTTTGTCGATATTTTTAATTCAACAAATTTTACAATTTTCCAATTTTGTCGATTTCTTTATTTAAAGAAGTTTGTGATTTTGTCGATTTTACAGTTTTTACTATTTTGGAAAAATTTTTTTTTTTATAAAATTTCGGAAATTTTTCGAAATTTTAAATTTATGTCGATTTTTGAATTTTTGGGAATTTTTGAATTTTCCTTGATATTTTTAATTCAACAAATTTTTCAATTTTCCAATTTTGACGATTTCTTAATTTAGAGAAGCTTTGTGATTTTGTCGATTTTACAGTTTTTACTATTTTGGAAAAAATTTATTTTTTTATAAAATTTCGGAAATTTTTCAAAATTTTAAATTTATGTCGATTTTTGAATTTTGGGAATTTTTGCATTTTTCTCGATATTTTTAATTCAACAAATTTTACAATTTTCCAATTTTGTCGATTTCTTTATTTAAAGAAGTTTGTGATTTTGTCGATTTTACAGTTTTTACTATTTTGGAAAAAATTTTTTTTTTATAAAATTTCGGAAATTTTTCGAAATTTTAAATTTATGTCGATTTTTGAATTTTGGGAATTTTTGAATTTTTCTTGATATTTTTAATTCAACAAATTTTTCAATTTTCCAATTTTGATCGATTTCTTTATTTAAAGAAGTTTGTGATTTTGTCGATTTTACAGTTTTTACTATTTTGGAAAAAATTTTTTTTTTTATAAAATTTCGGAAATTTTTCGAAATTTTAAATTTATGTCGATTTTTGAATTTTGGAAATTTTTGCATTTTTCTCGATATTTTTAATTCAACAAATTTTACAATTTTCCAATTTTGTCGATTTCTTTATTTAAAGAAGTTTGTGATTTTGTCGATTTTACAGTTTTTACTATTTTGGAAAAAATTTATTGTTTTTATTAAATTTCGGAAATTTTTCAAAATTTTAAATTTATGTCGATTTTTGAATTTTGGGAATTTTTGAATTTTCCTTGATATTTTTAATTCAACAAATTTTTCAATTTTCCAATTTTTTCGATTTCTTTATTTAAAGAAGTTTGTGATTTTGTCGATTTTACAGTTTTTACTATTTTGGAAAAAATTTCTTTTTTTATAAAATTTCGGAAATTTTTCGAAATTTTAAATTTATGTCGATTTTTGTAATTTTGGGAATTTTTGCATTTTCCTCGATATTTTTAATTCAACAAATTTTTCAATTTTCCAATTTTTTCGATTTCTTTATTTAAAGAAGTTTGTGATTTTGTCGATTTTACAGTTTTTACTATTTTGGAAAAAATTTCGTTTTTTTATAAAATTTCGGAAATTTTTCGAAATTTTAAATTAATGTCGATTTTTGTATTTTTGGGAATTTTTGAATTTTCCTTGATATTTTTAATTCAACAAATTTTTCAATTTTCCAATTTTGTCGATTTCTTTATTTAAAGAAGTTTGTGATTTTGTCGATTTTACAGTTTTTACTATTTTGGAAAAAATTTCGTTTTTTATAAAATTTCGGAAATTTTTCGAAATTTTAAATTTATGTCGATTTTTGAATTTTTGGGAATTTTTGCATTTTTCTCGATATTTTTAATTCAACAAATTTTTCAATTTTCCAATTTTGTCGATTTCTTTATTTAAAGAAGTTTGTGATTTTGTCGATTTTACAGTTTTTACTATTTTGGAAAAAATTTATTTTTTTTATAAAATTTCGGAAATTTTTCCAAATTTTAAATTAATGTCGATTTTTGTATTTTTGGGAATTTTTGAATTTTTCTTGATATTTTTAATTCAACAAATTTTACAATTTTCCAATTTTGTCGATTTCTTTATTTAAAGAAGTTTGTGATTTTGTCGATTTTACAGTTTTTACTATTTTGGAAAAAATTTCGGAAATTTTTCGAAATTTTAAATTTATGTCGATTTTTGAATTTTGGGAATTTTTGCATTTTTTGTCGATATTTTTAATTCAACAAATTTTACAATTTTCCAATTTTGTCGATTTCTTTATTTAAAGAACTTTTTTTTTATCTTCTTTTTTTTATCAAATTTTGGAATTTTTTCAAATTTTAAATTTTTTGTCGATTTTTGAATTTTGGGAATTTTTGAATTTTCCTTGATATTTTAAATTCAACAAATTTTTCAATTTTCCAATTTTGACGATTTCTTAATTTAGAGAGCTTTGTGATTTTGTCGATTTTACAGTTTTTACTATTTTGGAAAAAATTTATTTTTTTTATAAAATTTCGGAAATTTTTCGAAATTTTAAATTTATGTCGATTTTTGAATTTTGGGAATTTTTGCATTTTTCTCGATATTTTTAATTCAACAAATTTTACAATTTTCCAATTTTGTCGATTTCTTTATTTAAAGAAGTTTGTGATTTTGTCGATTTTACAGTTTTTACTATTTTGGAAAAAATTTATTGAATTTTTCCTTGATATTTTTAATTCAACAAATTTTTCAATTTTCCAATTTTGTCGATTTCTTAATTTAGAGAGCTTTGTGATTTTGTCGATTTTACAGTATTTACTATTTTGAAAAAATTTCTTTTTATTATAAAATTTCGGAAATTTTTCGAAATTTTAAATTTATGTCGATTTTTGAATTTTGGGAATTTTTGCATTTTTCTCGATATTTTTAATTCAACAAATTTTACAATTTTCCAATTTTGTCGATTTCTTTATTTAAAGAACTTTGTGATTTTGTTATACATTTATTATTTTTTTTTATCAAATTTTGGAAATTTTTCGAAATTTTTAAATTTTTGTCGATTTTTGAATTTTGGGAATTTTTGCATTTTTCTCGATATTTTTAATTCAACAAATTTTACAATTTTCCAATTTTGACGATTTCTTAATTTAGAGAGCTTTGTGATTTTGTCGATTTTACAGTTTTTACTGTTTTGGAAAAAATTTCTTTTTTTTATAAAATTTCGGAAATTTTTCGAAATTTTAAATTTATGTCGATTTTTGAATTTTGGGAATTTTTGCATTTTTCTCGATATTTTTAATTCAACAAATTTTACAATTTTCCAATTTTGTCGATTTCTTTATTTAAAGAACTTTGTGTTTTATCATTTTGTCGATTTTTACAAAATTTTAATATTTTTGTCGAAATTTTAAATTTTTGAGAATTTTTGAATTTTCCTTGATATTTTTAATTCAACAAATTTTTACAATTTTCTAATTTTGTCGATTTCTTAATTTAGAGAGCTTTGTGATTTTGTCGATTTTACAGTTTTTACTATTTTGAAAAAATTTCTTTTTTTTATAAAATTTCGGAAATTTTTCGAAATTTTAAATTTATGTCGATTTTTGAATTTTGGGAATTTTTGCATTTTTCTCGATATTTTTAATTCAACAAATTTTACAATTTTCCAATTTTGTCGATTTCTTTATTTAAAGAAGTTTGTGATTTTGTCGATTTTACAGTTTGTACTATTTTGGAAAAAATGTCTTTTTTTTATAAAATTTCGGAAATTTTTCGAAATTTTAAATTTATGTCGATTTTTGAATTTTGGGAATTTTTGCATTTTTCTCGATATTTTTAATTCAACAAATTTTCCAATTTTCCAATTTTGTCGATTTCTTTATTTAAAGAAATTTGTGATTTTGTCGATTTTACAGTTTTTACTATTTTGGAAAAAATTTTTTTTTTTTAAATTTCGGAAATTTTTCGAAATTTTAAATTTATGTCGATTTTTGAATTTTGGAAATTTTTGCATTTTTCTCGATATTTTTAATTCAACAAATTTTACAATTTTCCAATTTTGTCGATTTCTTTATTTAAAGAAGTTTGTGATTTTGTCGATTTTACAGTTTTTACTATTTTGGAAAAATTTCGTTTTTTTATAAAATTTCGGAAATTTTTCCAAATTTTAAATTAATGTCGATTTTTGTATTTTTGGGAATTTTTGAATTTTCCTTGATATTTTTAATTCAACAAATTTTTCAATTTTCCAATTTTGACGATTTCTTAATTTAGAGAGCTTTGTGATTTTGTCGATTTTACAGTTTTTACTATTTTGGAAAAAATCTCATTTTTTTTTTAAATTTCGGAAATTTTTCGAAATTTTAAATTTATGTCGATTTTTGAATTTTGGGAATTTTTGCATTTTTCTCGATATTTTTAATTCAACAAATTTTACAATTTTCCAATTTTGTCGATTTCTTTATTTAAAGAAGTTTGTGATTTTGTCGATTTTACAGTTTGTACTATTTTGGAAAAAAATTCGTTTTTTTATAAAATTTCGGAAATTTTTCGAAATTTTAAATTTATGTCGATTTTTGAATTTTGGGAATTTTTGCATTTTTCTCAATATTTTTAATTCAACAAATTTTACAATTTTCCAATTTTGTCGATTTCTTTATTTAAAGAAGTTTTGTGATTTTGTCGATTTTACAGTTTTTACTATTTTGGAAAAAATTTCGTTTTTTTATAAAATTTCGGAAATTTTTTCAAATTTTAAATTAATGTCGATTTTTGTATTTTTGGGAATTTTTGAATTTTCCTTGATATTTTTAATTCAACAAATTTTACAAATTTCCAATTTTGTCGATTTCTTTATTTAAAGAAGTTTGTGATTTTGTCGATTTTACAGTTTTTACTATTTTGGAAAAAATTTCGATTTTTTATAAAATATCGGAAATTTTTCGAAATTTTAAATTAATGTCGATTTTTGTATTTTTGGGAATTTTTGAATTTTCGTTGATATTTTTAATTCAACAAATTTTACAAATTTCCAATTTCGTCGATTTCTTTATTTAAAGAAATTTGTGATTTTGTTGATTTTAGAGTTTGTACTATTTTGGAAAAAATTTCGGAAATTTTTCGAAATTTAAAAGTTATGTCGTTTTTTGAATTTTGGGAATTTTTGCATTTTTTGTCAATATTTTTATTCAACAAATTTTACAATTTTCCAATTTCGTCGATATTTTTTATATAAAAAACTTCTTTTTTATCTTCTTTTTTTTATCAAATTTTGGATTTTTTCAACTTTTAAATTTTTTGTCGATTTTTGAATTTTGGGAATTTTTAAATTTTCCTTGATGTTTTAAATTCAA
This sequence comes from Drosophila formosana, assembly GCA_035045625.1. Lineage (NCBI taxonomy): Eukaryota > Metazoa > Arthropoda > Insecta > Diptera > Drosophilidae > Drosophila > Drosophila formosana. The sequence goes on along the minus strand of JAWNOW010000137.1, from coordinate 18,037 downwards.
CAAATTATTCAATTTTCCAATTTTGACGATTTCTTAATTAAGAGAGCTTTGTGATTCTGTCGATTTTCCAGTATTTACTGTTTTGGAAAAAATTTATATTTATTATAAAATTTCGGAAATTTTTCGAAATTTAAAAATTATGTCGATTTTTGAATTTTGGGAATTTTTGCATTTTTCTCGAAATTTTTAATTCAACAAATTTTACAATTTTCCAATTTTGTCGATTTCTTTATTTAAAGAAGTTTGTGATTTTGTCGATTTTACAGATTTTACTATTTTGGAAAAAATTTATTGAATTTTCCTTGATATTTTTAATCAAACAAATTTTTCAATTTTCCAATTTTGTCGATTTCTTAATTTAGAGAGCTTTGTGATTTTGTCGATTTTACAGTATTTACTGTTTTGAAAAAATTTCTATTTATTACACAATTTCGGAAATTTTTCGAAATTTAAAATTTATGTCGATTTTTGAATATTGGGAATTTTTGCATTTTTTGTCGATATTTTTAACTCAACAAATTTTACAACTTTCCAATTTTGTCGATTTTTGTTATTTAAAGAACTTATTTTTTATCTTCTTTTTTTTTATCAAATTTTGGAATTTTTCGAATTTTTTAATTTTTGCCGATTTTTGAATTTTTGGGATATTTTGCATTTTTCTCGATATTTTTAATTCAACACATCTTACAACTTTCCAATTTTGACGATTTCTTAATTTAGAGAGCTTTGTGATTTTGTCGATTTTACAGTATTTACTGTTTTGGAAAAAATTTTTATTTATTATAAAATTTCGGAAATTTTTCGAAATTTTAAAATTATGTCGATTTTTGAATTTTGGGAATTTTTGCATTTTTCTCGAAATTTTTAATTCAACAAATTTTACAATTTTCCAATTTTGTCGATTTCTTTATTTAAAGAAGTTTGTAATTTTGTCGATTTTACAGATTTTACTATTTTGGAAAAAATTTATTGAATTTTCCTTGATATTTTTAATCAAACAAATTTTTCAATTTTCCAATTTTGTCGATTTCTTAATTTAGAGAGCTTTGTGATTTTGTCGATTTTACAGTATTTACTGTTTTGAAAAAATTTCTATTTATTACAAAATTTCGGAAATTTTTCGAAATTTAAAATTTATGTCGATTTTTGAATATTGGGAATTTTTGCATTTTTCTCGAAATTTTTAAATAACAAATTTTACAAATTTCCAATTTTGTCGATTTCTTTATTTAAAGAAGATTGTAAGTTTAATGATTTTACAGTTTGTACTATTTTGGAAAAAATGTCTTTTTTTTTATAAAATTTCGGAAATTTTTCGAAATTTTAAATTTATGTCTATTTTTGAGTTTTGGGAATTTTTGCATTTTTCTCAATATTTTTAATTTAACAAATTTTCCAATTTTCCAATTTTGTCGATTTCTTTTTTTAAAGAAAATTGAAATTTTGTCGATTTTACAGTTTTTACTATTGTGGAAAACATTTTTTTTTTTTTAAATTTCGAAAATTTTTCAAAATTTTAAATTTGTGCCGATTTTTAAATTTTGGAAATTTTTGCATTTTTCTCGAAAATTTTAATTCAACAAATTTTACAAATTTTTAATTTTGTCGATTTCTTTATTTAAAGAAGTTTGTGATTTTGTCGATTTTACAGTTTTTACTATTTTGGAAAAATTTCGTTTTTTTATAAAATATCGGAAATTTTTCCAAATTTTAAATTAATGTCGATGTTTGTATTTTTGGGAATTTTTTAATTTTCCTTTATATTTTTAATTCAACAAACTTTTGAATTTTCCAATTTTGACGATTTCTTAATTAAGAGAGCTTTGTGATTTTGTCGATTTTACAGTATTTACTGTTTTGGAACAAATTAATTTTTTTTTTAAATTTCGGAAATTTTGCGAAATTTTAAATTTATGTAGATTTTTGAATTTTGGGAATTTTTGCATTTTTCTCGAAAAATTTTAATTCAACAAATTTTACAAATTTCCAATTTTGTCGATTTCTTTATTTAAAGAAGTTTTTGAGTTTTTCGATTTTACAGTTTGTACTATTTTGGAAAAAAATTCGTTTTTTTATAAAATTTCGGAAATTTTTCGAAATTTTAAATTTATGTCGATTTTTGAATTTTGGGAAATTTTTCATTTTTCTCGATATTTTTAATTCAACAAATTTTCCAATTTTGTCGATTTCTTTTTATACCCGCTACCCATAGGGTAGAAGGCTATTACAACTTAGTGCCAACAGAAAATGTATGTAACAGCCAGAAGGAGGCATCTCCGACCCCATAAAGTATATATATTCTTGATCAGTGTCAACAGCCGAGACGATATAGCCATGTCCGTCTGTCCGTCTGTCCGTCTGTCCGTCTGCATGAACACCTAGATCTCAGAGACTATAAGAGGTAGAGCTACCAAATTTGGGGACAGTACTCCTATAGGTGCTACGCAGATCAATTTTATTTCAAAAGTTGGATGCCACGCCCCTTTCCGCCCCCACAAGTCTGTAAAAGCCGTAATAGTAGACCTAGAGCATTGAATTTTGGTGTGCATAATAATAATTATATTCTCAATGATTCCTGTGAATTTGATTTGAGATCGAATGAAAAACAAGGAAGTTATTAAAGAATCAATTTTATATGCAAAATTCACTTGCAGCTGCCCGCGCTTTGTTTGTTTAGTTGACAGTGTGACCATAACGGTGTTGTGGATTTTTACCCGCTATTTTCAAATATATACAAAAAACAAGTTTAAGTATATTCGGTATATTTTTTGTTAAAATATCATTTAAGTTTTTTGTTTTCTCTCGAAATTGGTTGCGGGTATCATAAGGTCGAGCACTCTCGACTGTAGCTTTCTTACTTGTTTTAAAGAAACTTGTGATTTTGTCGATTTAACAGTTTTTACTATTTTGGAAAACATTTATTTTTTTCATAAAATTTCGGACATTTTTCGAAATTTTAAATTTAAGTCGATTTTTGAATTTTGGGAATATTTGCATTTTTCTGAATATTTTTAATTCAACAAATTTTACAATTTTCCAATTTTGTCGATTTCTTTATTTAAAGAAGTTTTGTGATTTTGTCGATTTTACAGTTTTCACTATTTTGGAAAAAATTTCGGAAATATTTCGAAATTTTAAATCTATGTCGATTTTTGAATTTTGGGAATTCTTCCATTTTTTGTCGATATTTTTAATTCAACTAATTTTACAATTTTACAATTTTGTCGATTTCTTTATTTTAAGAACTTCTTTTTTATCTTCTTTTTTTTATCAAATTTTGAAATTTTTTCAAATTTTAAAATTTTTGTCGATTTTTGAATTTTGGGAATTTTTGAATTTTCCTTGATATTTTAAATTCAACAGATTTTTTAATTTTTTAATTTTGACGAATTCTTAATTTAGAGAGCTTTGTAATTTTGTCGATTTTTTTGGAAAAAATTTTTTTTTTTATAAAATTTCGGAAATTTTCCAAAATTTTAAATTTGTGCCGATTTTTGAATTTTGGGAATTTTTGCATTTTTCTCGATATTTTTAATTCAACAAATTTTACAATTTTACAATTTTGTCGATTTCTTTATTTAAAGAAGTTTGTGGTTTTGTCGATTTAACAGTTTTTACTATTTTGGAAAAAATTTATTTTTTTTATAAAATTTCGGAAATTTTTAAAAAATTTTAATTTTTATGCCGATTTTTTAATTTTGGGAATTTTTGCATTTCTCTCGATATTTTTAATTCAAAAAATTTTCCAATTTAGTCGATTTCTTTATTTAAAAAAGTTTGTGATTTTGTCGATTTTACAGTTTTTACTATTTTGAAAAAAATTTCCTTTTTTATCGAATTTCGGAAATTGTTTTGAAATTTGAAATTTTTGCCAATCTTTGAGTTTTGGGAATTTTAGCATTTTTCTCGTTATTTTTAATTCAACATATTTTTGAATTTTCCAATTTTGTCGATTTCTTTATTTAAATTACTTCTTTTTTATCTTCTTTTTTCATCAAATTTTGGAATTTTTCGAATTTTTTAAATTTTTGTCGATTTTTGAATTTTGGAATTTTCCTTGATATTTGTTATTCAACAAATTTTACAATTTTCTAATATTGTCGATTTCTTAATTTAGAGAGCTTTGTGATATTGTCGATTTTACAGTTTTTACTATTTTGGAAACAATTTCGGAAATTTTTCAAAATTTAAAATTTATGTCGATTTTTGAATTCTGGGAATTTTTGCATTTTTTGTCGATATTTTAAATTCAACAGATTTTTTAATTTTCCAATTTTGACGATTTCCTAATTTAGAGAGCTTTGTAATTTTGTCGATTTAACAGTTTTTACTATTTTGAAAAAATTTTTTTTTCATAATATTTCGGAAATTTTTCCAAATTTTAAATGAATATCGATTTTTGTATTTTTAAAAATTTTTGAATTTTCCTTGATATTTTAAATTCAACAAATTATTCAATTTTCCAATTTTGACGATTGCTTAATTTAGAGAGCTTTGTGATTCTGTCGATTTTCCAGTATTTTCTGTTTTGGAAAAAATTTCGGAAATTTTTCAAAATTTAAAAATTATATCGATTTTTGAATTTTGGGAATTTTTGCATTTTTTGTCGATATTTTTAATTCAACAAATTTTACAACTCTCTAATTTTGTCGATTTCTTTTTTTTTAAAGAAATTTGTGATTTTGTCGGTTTTACAGTTTTTACTATTTTGGAAAAAATTTCTTTTTTTTATAAAATTTCGGAAATTTTTCGAAATTTTAAATTTATATCGATTTTTAAATTTTGGGAATTTTTGCATTTTTGTCGATATTTTTAATTCAACAAATTTTACAACTTTCCAATTTTGTCCTTTTTTGTTATTTAAAGAACTTATTTTTTAACTTCTTTTTATTTTTATCAAATTATGGAATTTTTCAACTTTTAAATTTTTTGTCGATTTTTGAATTTTGGGAATTTTTGCATTTTTTGTCGATATTTTAAATTCAACAGATTTTTTAATTTTCCAATTTTGACGATTTCTTAATTTAGAGAGCTTTGTCGATTTAACAGTTTTTACTATTTTGGAAAATTTTTTCCAAATTTTAAATTAATGTCGATTTTTGTATTTTTGGGAATTTTTGAATTTTTCCTTGATATTTTTAATTAAACAAATTTTTCAATTTTCCAATTTTGACGATTTCTTAATTTAGAGAGCTTTGTGATTTTGTCGATTTAACAGTATTTACTGTTTTGGAAAAAATTTCTATTTATTATAAAATTTCGGAAATTTTTCGAAATTTTAAATTTATGTCGATTTTTGAATTTTGGGAATATTTACATTTTTCTCAATATTTTAAATTCAACAATATTTTCAATTTTCCAATTTTGACGATTTCTTTATTTAGAGAGCTTTGTGATTTTGTCGATTTTACAGATTTTACTATTTTGGAAAAAATTAATTTTTTTTATAAAATATCGGAAATTTTTCCAAATTTTAAATTTAAGTCGATTTTTGAATTTTGGGAATATTTATATTTTTCTCAATATTTTTAATTCAACAAATTTTACAATTTTCCAATTTTGACGATTTCTTTATTTAGAGAGCTTTGTGATTTTGTCGATTTTACAGATTTTACTATTTTGGAAAAAATTTCGGAAATTTTTCAAAATTTAAAATTTATGTCGATTTTTGAATTTTGGGAATTTTCGCATTTTTTGTCAATATTTTTAATTCAACAGATTTTTTAATTTTCCAATTTTGACGATTTCCTAATTTAAAGATATTTGTGATTTTGTAGATATTACAGTTTTTACTATTTAGGAACAAATTTCGGAAATTTTTCGAAATTTTAAATTTATGTCGATTTTTTAATTTTTCCAATTTTTGCATTTTTTGTCGATATTTTTAATTCAACAAATTTTACAATTTTGTCGATTTCTTTATTTAAAGAACTTTTTTATCTTGTTTTTTTTTTATCAAAATTTGGGAAATTTTTCGAAATTTTAAATTTATGTCGATTTTTGAATTTTGGGAATATTTACATTTTTCTCAATATTTTAAATTCAACAATATTTTTAATTTTCCAATTTTGACGTTTTCTTTATTTAGAGAGCTTTGTGATTTTGTCGATTTTACAGATTTTACTATTTTGGAAAAAATTTATTTTTTTGTAAAATATCGGAAATTTTTCCAAATTTTAAATTAATGTCGATTTTTGAATTTTGGGAATTTTTGAATTTTCCTTGATATTTTAAATTCAACAGATTTTTTTAATTTTCCAATTTTGACGATTTCTTAATTTAGAGAGCTTTGTGATTTTGTCGATTTTACAGTTTTTACTATTTTGGAAAAAATTTATTTTTTTTATAAAATTTCGGAAATTTTTCGAAATTTTAAATTAATGTCGATTTTTGAATATTGGGAATTTTTGCATTTTTCTCGATATTTTTAATTCAACAAATTTTCAATTTTTCAATTTTCCAATTTTTTCGATTTCTTTATTTAAAGAAGTTTGTGATTTTGTCGATTTTACAGATTTCACTATTTTTGAAAAAATTATTTTTTTTTTATAAAATTTCGGAAATTTTTCGAAATTTTAAATTTATGTCGATTTTTTAATTTTTCCAATTTTTGCATTTTTTGCCGATATTTTTAATTCAACAAATTTTAAAATTTTGTCGATTTCTTTATTTAAAGAACTTTTTTATCTTGTTTTTTTTTTATCAAAATTTGGAATTTTTTCAAATTTTAAATTTTTTGTCGATTTTTGAATTTTGGGAATTTTTGAATTTTTCTTGATATTTTAAATTCAACAGATTTTTTAATTTTCCAATTTTGACGATTTCTTAATTTAGAGAGCTTTGTGATTTTGTCGATTTAACCGTTTTTAATATTTTGGAAAAAATTTTTTTTTTCTTAAATTTCGGAAATTTTTCGAAATTTTAAATTTGTGCTGATTTTTGAATTTTGGGAATTTTTGCATTTTTCTCGATTTTTTTAATTCAACAAATTTTTTAATTTTCCAATTTTGACGATTTCTTTATTTAGAGAGCTTTGTGATTTTGTCGATTTTACAGAATTTACTATTTTGGAAAAAGTTTTTTTTTGTAAAATATCGGAAATTTTTCCAAATTTTAAATTAATGTCGATTTTTGAATTTTTGGAATTTTTGAATTTTCCTTGATATTTTAAATTCAACAGATTTTTTTCATTTTCGAATTTTGACGATTTCTTAATTTAGAGAGCTTTGTGATTCTGTCGATTTTCCAGTATTTACTGTTTTGGAAAAAATTTCTATTATTTAAATTTTAAATTTATGTCGATTTTTGAATTTTGGGAATTTTTGCATTTTCCTTGATATTTTAAATTCAACAGATTTTTTTAATTTTCCAATTTTGACGATTTCTTAATTTAGAGAGCTTTGTGATTTTGTCGATTTTACAGATTTCACTATTTTTGAAAAAATTTATTTTTTTTTATAAAATTTCGGAAATTTTTCGAAATTTTAAATTCATGTCGATTTTTGAATTTTGGGAATTTTTGCATTTTTCTCGAAAATTTTAATTCAACAAATTTTACAAATTTCCAAATTTGTCGATTTCTTTATTTAAAGAAGTTTGTGATTTTGTTGATTTTAGAGTTTGTACTATTTTGTAAAAAATTTCGTTTTTTTTATAAAATATCGGAAATTTTTCCAAATTTTAAATTTATGTCGATTTTTGTATTTTTGGGAATTTTTGAATTTTCCTTGATATTTTTAATTCAACAAATTTTTCAATTTTCCAATTTTGTCGATTTCTTAATTTAGAGAGCTTTGTGATTTTGTCGATTTTACAGATTTTACTATTTTTGAAAAAATTTCGTTTTTTTATAAAATTTCGGAAATTTTCGAAATTTTAAATTAATGTCGATTTTTGTATTTTTGGGAATTTTGGAATTTTCCTTGATATTTTTAATTCAACAAATTTTACAATTTTCTAATATCGTCGATTTCTTAATTAAGTGAGCTTTGTGATTTTGTCGATTTTGCAGTTTTTACTATTTTGGAAAAAATTTCGGAAATTTTTCAAAATTTAAAAATTATATAGATTTTTGAATTTTGGGAATTTTTGCATTTCTTGTCGATATTTTTAACTCAACCAATTTTACAACTTTCCAATTTTGTCGATTTTTGTTATTTAAAGAACTTATTTTTTATCTTCTTTTTTTTATCAAATTTTGGAATTTTTCGAATTTTTTAATTTGTGCCGATTTTTGAATTTTTGGGATATTTTGCATTTTTCTCGATATTTTTAATTCAACACATTTTACAATTTTCCAATTTTGACGATTTCTTAATTTAGAGAGCTTTGTGATTTTGTCGATTTTACAGTTTTTACTGTTTTGGAAAAAATTTTTATTTTTTATAAAATTTCGGAAATTTTTCGAAATTTTAAATTTATGTCGATTTTTGAATTTTGGAAATTTTTGCATTTTTCTCGAAATTTTTAATTCAACAAATTTTACAATTTTCCAATTTTGTCGATTTCTTTATTTAAAGAAGTTTGTGATTTTGTCGATTTTACAGATTTTACTATTTTGGAAAAAATTTATTGAATTTTCCTTGATATTTTTAATCAAACAAATTTTTCAATTTTCCAATTTTGTCGATTTCTTAATTTAGAGAGCTTTGTGATTTTGTCGATTTTACAGTATTTACTGTTTTGAAAAAATTTCTATTTATTACAAAATTTCGGAAATTTTTCGAAATTTTAAATTTATGTCGATTTTTGAATTTTGGGAATTTTTGCATTTTTCTCGAAATTTTTAATTCAACAAATTTTACAAATTTCCAATTTTGTCGATTTCTTTATTTAAAGAAGTTTGTAATTTTGATGATTTTACAGTTTGTACTATTTTGGAAAAAATGTCTTTTTTTTTATAAAATTTCGGAAATTTTTCGAAATTTTAAATTTATGTCGATTTTTGAATTTTGGGAATTTTTGCATTTTTCTCGATATTTTTAATTCAACAAATTTTCCAACTTTCCAATTTTGTCGATTTCTTTATTTAAAGAAAATTGAGATTTTGTCGATTTTACAGTTTTTACTATTTTGGAAAACATTTTTTTTTTAAATTTCGAAAATTTTTCAAAATTTTAAATTTGTGCCGATTTTTAAATTTTGAAAATTTTTGCATTTTTCTCGATAATTTTAATTCAACAAATTTTACAAATTTTTAATTTTGTCGATTTCTTTATTTAAAGAAGTTTGTGATTTTGTCGATTTTACAGTTTTTACTATTTTGGAAAAATTTCGTTTTTTTATAAAATATCGGAAATTTTTCCAAATTTTAAATTAATGTCGATTTTTGTATTTTTGGGAATTTTTTAATTTTCCTTTATATTTTTAATTCAACAAACTTTTGAATTTTCCAATTTTGACGATTTCTTAATTAAGAGAGCTTTGTGATTTTGTCGATTTTACAGTATTTACTGTTTTGGAACAAATTTATTTTTTTTTTAAATTTCGGAAATTTTGCGAAATTTTAAATTTATGTCGATTTTTGAATTTTGGGAATTTTTGCATTTTTCTCGAAAAATTTTAATTCAACAAATTTTACAAATTTCCAATTTTGTCGATTTCTTTATTTGTGAGTTTTACAGATTTTACAGTTTGTACTATTTTGGAAAAAATTTCGTTTTTTTATAAAATTTCGGAAATTTTTCGAAATTTTAAATTTATGTCGATTTTTGAATTTTGGGAAATTTTTCATTTTTCTCGATATTTTTAATTCAACAAATTTTCCAATTTTGTCGATTTCTTTTTATACCCGCTACCCATAGGGTAGAAGGCTATTACAACTTAGTGCCAACAGAAAATGTATGTAACAGCCAGAAGGAGGCATCTCCGACCCCATAAAGTATATATATTCTTGATCAGTGTCAACAGCCGAGACGATATAGCCATGTCCGTCTGTCCGTCTGTCCGTCTGCATGAACACCTAGATCTCAGAGACTATAAGAGGTAGAGCCCACGCCCACGCCCCTTTCCGCCCCCACAAGTCTGTAAAAGCCGTAATAGTAGACCTAGAGCATTGAATTTTGGTGTGCATAATAATAATTATATTCTCAATGATTCCTGTGAATTTGATTTGAGATCGAATGAAAAACAAGGAAGTTATTAAAGAATCAATTTTATATGCAAAATTCACTTGCAGCTGCCCGCGCTTTGTTTGTTTAGTTGACAGTGTGACCATAACGGTGTTGTGGATTTTTACCCGCTATTTTCAAATATATACAAAAAACAAGTTTAAGTTTTTTGTTTTCTCTCGAAATTGGTTGCGGGTATCATAAGGTCGAGCACTCTCGACTGTAGCTTTCTTACTTGTTTTAAAGAAACTTGTGATTTTGTCGATTTTACAGTTTTTACTATTTTGGAAAACATTTATTTTTTTCATAAAATTTCGGAAATTTTTCGAAATTTTAAATTTAAGTCGATTTTTGAATTTTGGGAATATTTGCATTTTTCTCAATATTTTTAATTCAACAAATTTTACAATTTTCCAATTTTGTCGATTTCTTTATTTAAAGAAGTTTGTGATTTTGTCGATTTTACAGTTTTTACTATTTTGGAAAAAATTTCGGAAATATTTCGAAATTTTAAATTTATGTCGATTTTTGAATTTTGGGAATTTTTGCATTTTTTGTCGATATTTTTAATTCAACTAATTTTACAATTTTACAATTTTGTCGATTTCTTTATTTAAAGAACTTCTTTTTTATCTTCTTTTTTTTTTATCAAATTTTGAAATTTTTTCAAATTTTAAATTTTTTGTCGATTTTTGAATTTTGGGAATTTTTGAATTTTCCTTGATATTTTAAATTCAACAAATTTTTTAATTTTTCAATTTTGACGATTTCTTAATTTAGAGAGCTTTGTGATTTTGTCGATTTTACAGATTTTACTATTTTGGAAAAAATTTTTTTTTTTATAAAATTTCGGAAATTTTTCAAAATTTTAAATTTGTGCCGATTTTTGAATTTTGGGAATTTTTGCATTTTTCTCGATATTTTTAATTCAACAAATTTTACAATTTTCCAATTTTGTCGATTTCTTTATTTAAAGAAGTTTGTGATTTTGTCGATTTTACAGTTTTTACTATTTTGGAAAAAATTTATTTTTTTTATAAAATTTCGGAAATTTTTCAAAATTTTAAATTTTATGTCGATTTTTTGAATTTTGGGAATTTTTGCATTTTTCTCGATATTTTTAATTCAACAAATTTTACAATTTTCCAATTTTGTCGATTTCTTTATTTAAAGAAGTTTGTGATTTTGTCGATTTTACAGTTTTTACTATTTTGGAAAAAATTTCTTTTTTTATCAAATTTCGGAAATTGTTTCGAAATTTTAAATTTATGTCGATTTTTGAATTTTGGGAATTTTTGCATTTTTCTCGATATTTTTAATTCAACAAATTTTTCAATTTTCCAATTTTGTCGATTTCTTTATTTAAATGTACTTCTTTTTTATCTTTCTTTTTTCATCAAATTTTGGAATTTTTCGAAATTTTAAATTTTTGTCGATTTTTGAATTTTGGGAATTTTTTCCTTGATATTTTTAATTCAACAAATTTTACAATTTTCCAATTTTGTCGATTTCTTAATTTAGAGAGCTTTGTGATTTTGTCGATTTTACAGTTTTTACTATTTTGGAAAAAATTTTTTTTTTAAATTTCGGAAATTTTTCAAAATTTTAAATTTTTGTCGATTTTTGAATTTTGGGAATTTTTGCATTTTTCTCGATATTTTTAATTCAACAAATTTTATCAATTTTCCAATTTTGTCGATTTCTTTATTTAAAGAAGCTTTGTGATTTTGTCGATTTTACAGTTTTTACTATTTTGGAAAAAATTTTTTTTTTATAAAATTTCGGAAATTTTTCCAAATTTTAAATTAATGTCGATTTTTGTATTTTTGGGAATTTTTGAATTTTCCTTGATATTTTAAATTCAACAAATTTTTCAATTTTCCAATTTTGACGATTTCTTAATTTAGAGAGCTTTGTGATTTTGTCGATTTTACAGTTTTTACTATTTTGGAAAAAATTTCTTTTTTTATAAAATTTCGGAAATTTTTCGAAATTTTAAATTTATGTCGATTTTTGAATTTTGGGAATTTTTTGCATTTTTCTCGATATTTTTAATTCAACAAATTTTACAATTTTCCAATTTTGTCGATTTCTTTATTTAAAGAAGTTTGTGATTTTGTCGATTTTACAGTTTTTACTATTTTGGAAAAAATTTCTTTTTTTTATAAAATTTCGGAAATTTTTCGAAATTTTAAATTTATGTCGATTTTTGAATTTTGGGAATTTTTGCATTTTTCTCGATATTTTTAATTCAACAAATTTTACAATTTTCCAATTTTGTCGATTTCTTTATTTAAAGAAGTTTGTGATTTTGTCGATTTTACAGTTTTTACTATTTTGGAAAAAATTTTTTTTTATAAAATTTCGGAAATTTTTCGAAATTTTAAATTTATGTCGATTTTTGAATTTTGGGAATTTTTGCATTTTTCTCGATATTTTTAATTCAACAAATTTTTCAATTTTCCAATTTTGTCGATTTCTTTATTTAAAGAATTTTGTGATTTTATCGATTTTACAGTTTTTACTATTTTGGAAAAATTTTTTTCAAATTTTGAAATTTATGTCGATTTTTGAATTTTTGGAATTTTTGAATTTTTCTCGATATTTTTAATTCAACAAATTTTTCAATTTTCCAATTTTGTCGATTTCTTAATTTAAAGAAGTTTGTGATTTTGTCGATTTTACAGTTTTTACTATTTTGGAAAAAATTTATTTTTTTTATAAAATTTCGGAAATTTTTCGAAATTTTAAATTTATGTCGATTTTTGAATTTTGGGAATTTTTGCATTTTTCTCGATATTTTTAATTCAACAAATTTTTCAATTTTCCAATTTTGTCGATTTCTTAATTTAGAGAGCTTTGTGATTTTGTCGATTTTACAGTTTTTACTATTTTGGAAAAAATTTTTTTTTTATAAAATTTCGGAAATTTTTCCAAATTTTAAATTTATGTCGATTTTTGAATTTTTGGGAATTTTTGCATTTTTCTCGATATTTTTAATTCAACAAATTTTACAATTTTCCAATTTTGTCGATTTCTTTATTTAAAGAAGTTTGTGATTTTGTCGATTTTACAGTTTTTACTATTTTGGAAAAAATTTATTTTTTTTATAAAATTTCGGAAATTTTTCGAAATTTTAAATTTATGTCGATTTTTGAATTTTGGGAATTTTTGCATTTTTTGTCGATATTTTTAATTCAACAAATTTTACAATTTTCCAATTTTGTCGATTTCTTTATTTAAAGAACTTTTTTTTTATCTTACTTTTTTTATCAAATTTTGGAATTTTTTCAAATTTTAAATTTTTGTCGATTTTTGAATTTTGGGAATTTTTGAATTTTCCTTGATATTTTAAATTCAACAAATTTTTCAATTTTCCAATTTTGACGATTTCTTAATTTAGAGAGCTTTGTGATTTTGTCGATTTAACAGTTTTTACTATTTTGGAAAAAATTTTTTTTTTTAAATTTCGGAAATTTTTCAAAATTTTAAATTTATGTCGATTTTTGAATTTTGGGAATTTTTGCATTTTTCTCGATATTTTTAATTCAACAAATTTTACAATTTTCCAATTTTTTCGATTTCTTTATTTAAAGAAGTTTGTGATTTTGTCGATTTTACAGTTTTTACTATTTTGGAAAAAATTTCTTTTTTTATAAAATTTCGGAAATTTTTCGAAATTTTAAATTTATGTCGATTTTTGTAATTTTGGGAATTTTTGAATTTTTCTTGATATTTTTAATTCAACAAATTTTTCAATTTTCCAATTTTGTCGATTTCTTAATTTAAGAAGTTTGTGATTTTGTCGATTTTAGATTTTTCGAAAATTTTTAAATTTTTTCGAAATTTTAAATTTTGTCGATTTTTGAATTTTGAAATTTTTGCATTTTTTCGATATTTTTAATTCAACAAATTTTAATTTCAATTTTGTCGATTTCTTATTTAAGAAATTTGTGATTTGTCGATTTAACAGTTTTTTAAAATTTTTAATTTATGTCGATTTTTGAATTTTTGGAATTTTTTGCATTTTTCTTGATATTTTTAATTCAACAAATTTTTCAATTTTCCAATTTTGTCGATTTCTTTATTTAAAGAAGTTTGTGATTTTGTCGATTTTACAGTTTTTACTATTTTGGAAAAAATTTAGTTTTTTTATAAAATTTCGGAAATTTTTCGAAATTTTAAATTTATGTCGATTTTTGTATTTTTGGGAATTTTTGAATTTTCCTTGATATTTTTAATTCAACAAATTTTTCAATTTTCCAATTTTGTCGATTTCTTAATTTAAAGAGCTTTGTGATTTTGTCGATTTAACAGTTTTTACTATTTTGGAAAAAATTTATTTTTTTTATAAAATTTCGGAAATTTTTCGAAATTTTAAATTTATGTCGATTTTTGAATTTTGGGAATTTTTGCATTTTTCTCGATATTTTTAATTCAACAAATTTTACAATTTTCCAATTTTGTCGATTTCTTTATTTAAAGAAGTTTGTGATTTTGTCGATTTTACAGTTTTTACTATTTTGGAAAAAATTTCTTTTTTTTATAAAATTTCGGAAATTTTTCGAAATTTTAAATTTATGTCGATTTTTGAATTTTGGGAATTTTTGCATTTTTCTCGATATTTTTAATTCAACAAATTTTACAATTTTCCAATTTTGTCGATTTCTTTATTTAAAGAAGTTTGTGATTTTGTCGATTTTACAGTTTTACTATTTTGGAAAAAAAATTTCGGAAATTTTTCGAAATTTTAAAATTTATGTCGATTTTTGAATTTTGGGAATTTTTGCATTTTCTCTCGATATTTTTAATTCAACAAATTTTACAATTTTCCAATTTTGTCGATTTCTTTATTTAAAGAAGTTTGTGATTTTGTCGATTTTACAGTTTTTACTATTTTGGAAAAAATTTTTTTTTTTATAAAATTTCGGAAATTTTTCGAAATTTTAAATTTATGTCGATTTTTGTATTTTTGGGAATTTTTGAATTTTTCTTGATATTTTTAATTCAACAAATTTTTCAATTTTCCAATTTTGACGATTTCTTAATTTAGAGAGCTTTGTGATTTTGTCGATTTTACAGTTTTTACTGTTTTGGAAAAAATTTATTTTTTTATAAAATTTCGGAAATTTTTCGAAATTTTAAATTTATGTCGATTTTTGAATTTTGGGAATTTTTGCATTTTTCTCGATATTTTTAATTCAACAAATTTTACAATTTTCCAATTTTGTCGATTTCTTTATTTAAAGAAGTTTGTGATTTTGTCGATTTTACAGTTTTTACTATTTTGGAAAAAATTTATTTTTTTTATAAAATTTCGGAAATTTTTCGAAATTTTAAATTTATGTCGATTTTTGAATTTTGGGAATTTTTGCATTTTTCTCGATATTTTTAATTCAACAAATTTTACAATTTTCCAATTTTGTCGATTTCTTTATTTAAAGAACTTCTTTTTTATCTTCTTTTTTTTATCAAATTTTGGAATTTTTTCAAATTTTAAATTTTTTGTCGATTTTTGAATTTTGGGAATTTTTGAATTTTCCTTGATATTTTAAATTCAACAAATTTTTTAATTTTCCAATTTTGACGATTTCTTAATTTAGAGAAGATTTGTGATTTTGTCGATTTAACAGTTTTTACTATTTTGGAAAAAATTTTTTTTTTTATAAAATTTCGGAAATTTTTCGAAATTTTAAATTTATGTCGATTTTTGAATTTTGGGAATTTTTGCATTTTTCTCGATATTTTTAATTCAACAAATTTTCCAATTTTCAATTTTCCAATTTTGTCGATTTCTTTATTTAAAGAAGTTTGTGATTTTGTCGATTTTACAGTTTTTACTATTTTGGAAAAAATTTCTTTTTTTTATAAAATTTCGGAAATTTTTCGAAATTTTAAATTTATGTCGATTTTTGAATTTTGGGAATTTTTGCATTTTTCTCGATATTTTTAATTCAACAAATTTTACAATTTTCCAATTTTTGTCGATTTCTTTATTTAAAGAAGTTTGTGATTTTGTCGATTTTACAGTTTTTACTATTTTGGAAAAATTTTTTTTTTTTATAAAATTTCGGAAATTTTTCGAAATTTTAAATTTATGTCGATTTTTGAATTTTGGGAATTTTTGAATTTTTCTTGATATTTTAAATTCAACAAATTTTTCAATTTTCCAATTTTGACGATTTCTTAATTTAGAGAGCTTTGTGATTTTGTCGATTTTACAGTTTTTACTATTTTGGAAAAAATTTATTTTTTTATAAAATTTCGGAAATTTTTCAAAATTTTAAATTTATGCCGATTTTTGAATTTTGGGAATTTTTGCATTTTTCTCGATATTTTTAATTCAACAAATTTTACAATTTTGTCGATTTCTTTATTTAAAGAAGTTTGTGATTTTGTCGATTTTACAGTTTTTACTATTTTGGAAAAAATTAATTTTTTTTATAAAATTTCGGAAATTTTTCGAAATTTTAAATTTATGTCGATTTTTGAATTTTGGGAATTTTTGCATTTTTCTCGATATTTTTAATTCAACAAATTTTACAATTTTCCAATTTTGTCGATTTCTTAATTTAAAGAACTTTGTGATTTTGTCGATTTTACAGTTTTTACTATTTTGGAAAAAATTTATTTTTTTTATAAAATTTCGGAAATTTTTCGAAATTTTAAATTTATGTCGATTTTTGAATTTTGGGAATTTTTGCATTTTTCTCGATATTTTTAATTCAACAAATTTTTCAATTTTCCAATTTTGTCGATTTCTTTATTTAAAGAAGTTTGTGATTTTGTCGATTTTACAGTTTTTACTATTTTGGAAAAAATTTATTTTTTTATAAAATTTCGGAAATTTTTCGAAATTTTAAATTTATGTCGATTTTTGAATTTTGGGAATTTTTGCATTTTTCTCGATATTTTTAATTCAACAAATTTTACAATTTTCCAATTTTGTCGATTTCTTTATTTAAAGAAGTTTGTGATTTTGTCGATTTTACAGTTTTTACTATTTTGGAAAAAATTTCTTTTTTTATAAAATTTCGGAAATTTTTCGAAATTTTAAATTTATGTCGATTTTTGAATTTTGGGAATTTTTGAATTTTCCTCGATATTTTTAATTCAACAAATTTTACAATTTTCCAATTTTGTCGATTTCTTAATAAAGAGCTTTGTGATTTTGTCGATTTTACAGTTTTTACTATTTTGGAAAAATTTCTTTTTTTATAAAATTTCGGAAATTTTTCGAAATTTTAAATTTATGTCGATTTTTGAATTTTGGGAATTTTTGCATTTTTCTCGATATTTTTAATTCAACAAATTTTACAATTTTCCAATTTTGTCGATTTCTTAATTTAAAGAAGTTTGTGATTTTGTCGATTTTACAGTTTTTACTATTTTGGAAAAATTTATTTTTTTTATAAAAATTTCGGAAATTTTTCGAAATTTTAAATTTATGTCGATTTTTGAATTTTGGGAATTTTTGCATTTTTCTCGATATTTTTAATTCAACAAATTTTACAATTTTCCAATTTTGTCGATTTCTTAATTTAAAGAAGTTTGTGATTTTGTCGATTTTACAGTTTTTACTATTTTGGAAAATTTTTTATAAAATTTCGGAAATTTTTCGAAATTTAAAAATTATGTCGATTTTTGAATTTTGGGAATTTTTGCATTTTTTGTCGATATTTTTAATTCAACAAATTTTACAATTTTCCAATTTTGTCGATTTCTTTATTTAAAGAAGTTTGTGATTTTGTCGATTTTACAGTTTTTACTATTTTGGAAAAATTTATTTTTTTTATAAAATTTCGGAAATTTTTCAAAATTTTAAATTTATGTCGATTTTTGAATTTTTGGGAATTTTTGCATTTTTCTCGATATTTTTAATTCAACAAATTTTTCAATTTTCCAATTTTGTCGATTTCTTTATTAAG